>CATOTO010000219.1:0-50726 GCA_951812925.1 Calliopum simillimum | reverse complement strand
ACAGCCTTCTTTACGAAATCCTGACATTTGGCAGGCCACTAATTGTTCGTCATAAACTTGATAAATCAGCATTTATGTTCCAGGCTTGTTTCCACATGGACAATAAATGAGGAACAACAAGATGAATAAAGTGATGGGATGTATCGCTGCGGCGCTGACGCTGGCTGCACTGTCTGGTTGTACGACTTACGATCGTGCGGAAAGCTACGTGACTAAGCCAGTGGTAAAGGATGTTAAAAAGGGTATGACCCGTGATCAGGTTCGTCAGATCGCCGGTACGCCTTCTACTGAAATCACCATGGTTCACGCGCGCGGCACCTGCCAGACTTATGTGCTGGGTCAGCGCGACGGTAAAGCTCAGACTTACTTCGTGAGCTATAACGACACCGGCCGTGTCATGAACTACGGCTTCCAGAGCTGTGCGGAATATGACACCGATCCGCAGGTTCAGCAGTAACTCATAGCACCCCTGAATAGCAAACGGCCCGTCATTATGACGGGCCGTTTTTCGTTGTGGCGCTGACTACAATCCTGCCGGGCGCGGCACCTCAACATAATCGCCATCTATCTGCCGCTGGTAGAAGTGGCCAGCCTGCACATAGAAGCGTTTGCCGTTAAAGTCGAGTACCCGCATTTCACTGCTGACCCGCGACTCTGCAGGCGGCTCTGTCACTACATACTCATCGCCGTGACGCTGATAATAATTGCCATTGAGCAGATAATAGGTCAGTCCGCCTATCAGCACCGCGGTTGCGGCTTCAGGCAAAAAGCGCACCGGCCCGGGTCCGCCCCAGTGTGGCCCGTGGCCGCCGTGGCGATCCCATCCACCCGGCGGGCCCCAGTCGCCAGGATGGGCGAAAGCCAGAGCGGGTGTCAAAAGCGTCAGCGTCAGAAGCGAGGCGATTATCTTTTTCATCATGTGTTCTCCTCATAAGACTGGATGCAGAATTCGCTTTTTACCCGGCAAAGACAAGCACTAAAGCGGCGATTTTTCGCCTGTTTACCATGCTTAACGCTTTCTTAACGGCGTTGCCATTAATGGGGGAGATTATGGAGAAGAAGGGCGGGAATAACCTGGCGCGGGCGCGCCAGGTTCAAAGCAGATTAGCGGTGCGCCAGTTCGGCATTGTCGTCGCTTTCCAGGACGCGCTTATCGGTCAGACCTAACCAGCGACTGGTGAGAGAACCGGCGGTCATGGAACCGTTGACGTTCAGGGCTGTACGACCCATATCGATCAGCGGCTCAATGGAGATCAGCAGCGCCACCAGGGTGACCGGCAGGCCCATCGCAGGCAGGACAATCAGCGCCGCGAAGGTTGCACCACCGCCGACACCGGCAACGCCTGCTGAGCTCAGCGTCACGATCCCGACCAGTGTCGCAATCCACAGTGGGTCAAACGGGTTGATCCCGACGGTTGGCGCAACCATCACTGCCAGCATAGTTGGATAGAGACCGGCACAGCCGTTCTGGCCGATAGTGGCACCAAAAGAGGCCGCGAAGCTGGCAATCGACTCAGGCACGCCAAGACGACGGGTCTGGGTTTCCACGCTCAGCGGAATGCTGGCTGCGCTGGAGCGGCTGGTAAAGGCGAAGGTAATAACCGGCCACACTTTACGGAAGAAGCGCATCGGGTTGATACCATTTACCGACAGCAGCAGGGCGTGGACACCAAACATGATGGCCAGACCGAGGTAAGAGGCGACCACAAAGCTGCCCAGCTTGATGATGTCCTGCAGGTTAGAACCGGCAACCACTTTGGTCATCAGCGCCAGCACACCATAAGGCGTCAGCTTCATCACTAAACGCACCAGCTTCATGACCCAGGACTGCAGCGTATCGATCGCGACCAGCACGCGCTGACCTTTAACTTCATCATCTTTCAGCAACTGCAGTGCAGCCACACCCAGGAAGGCGGCGAAGATGACGACGCTGATAATCGAGGTCGGATTGGCTCCGGTCAGATCGGCAAACGGGTTTTTCGGGATAAAGGAGAGCACCAGTTGCGGCACGGTCAGGTCAGCCACTTTGCCGACATAGTTGCTCTGGATCGCACTGAGACGCGCAGTCTCCTGCACGCCCTGAACCAGACCTTCTGCGCTCAGGCCAAACAGGCCGGTCACGAAGACGCCGACCAGCGCCGAGATCGCGGTGGTAAACAGCAGTACGCCAATCGTCAGTACGCTGATTTTTCCCAGCGACGAGGCGTTATGCAGACGGGCGACCGCACTCAGAATGGAAACGAACACCAGCGGCATTACGACCATCTGCAGCAACTGGACATAGCCATTACCGACGATGTTAAACCAGCTGATAGACTCTTTGACCACTGCGCTGTTTTCGCCGTAGATCAACTGCAAAACCAGGCCGAACAGTACGCCGATTACCAGACCGGTCAGCACTTTTTTCGACAGGCTCCAGTTCTGACGGCTGAAGCGAGAGAGCAATACCAGCAGCACCACAAAGGCTACGATATTAAGCGTAAGAGGAAGGTCCATACTGAAACTCCAGAGTAATGCGGCCTTTCGCTCTGGAAAGGCCGCATAATGTTAATCACGAATTAAGACAGCAGGAATGGTAACAGCAGGCGAAGAGGGTGCCTTATATCCAAATGGCATGGTTTATAACTTAAAGGCGTTTTGTGCTGATTTATTGCGCAGTATGACTGGAAATCAACCGTCCTACGCCATTTTGTAGCGTATCGAACAGCTGTGACGGCCAGCCGTTTGCACCAAAAGATGGCATGCCCACCGGAAACCAGAGCGCATATCCCACCAGTCCCAGGCACAATGCCCGTTCAAGCTGGTTGCCTTTCTGACTGCGCAGAATCGGCAGCCGGAAGCGCCAGCGGCAGGGCCACAGCAGCGGAACCCCGGCTGGCGTCAGCATATCGGCCACAATATGGCTAAGGTAGCCCAGCGTCAGACCCTGCAGGACATCAGGCGGTATCGGCGACGACTGGGGCAGGTTTATCTGAAAAAGCCATAAACCGGCGCCTATCGCCAGCAAACTGTGGGTAAAGCCGCGATGGCCGAACGCGCGCGCAATAGGATGAGAGAGCCAGCGCAGCCGCTGTCCCAGCAGAGATTTAGGGTGATCGATATCGGGCAACAGACATGTCAGCAGCGCTGAGGGAACAAGATGCCACCAGTCGGCCTGCGCCAGCACTGGTGTCAGCTCAGCACGCTTCGCAAAGATAGCGCTGGCAATGGCAAAAATGATGTGGCCTTCGCCCGTCATGATAGAACCTGGTTGCAAAGAAAACTGTCGATGCATCCAGTATAGGGATTTATCCAGTAAATGAGAACATGTGACGCTGTAACGAAGCATGAATATTATTAACAAGGCGGACAGCGATGAAACACTGTCCGCCAGTAAGGTTAACGCGCCAGCCAGCCGCCATCCACCGCCAGGGTGTAGCCATTCACGTAGTCAGACGCGGAAGAGGCCAGGAAGACTACCGGGCCCATCATGTCATCCGGCACGCCCCAGCGGCCTGCCGGAATACGCCCCAGAATCTCTTCACTGCGCGACTCATCATTACGAAGCTGTTCCGTATTGTTGGTGGCCATGTAACCGGGAGCGATGGCATTGACGTTAATGCCATGTTTTGCCCACTCGTTCGCCATCAGACGGGTCAGTCCCATCACGGCACTTTTCGACGCCGTATAAGAGGGCACCCGGATACCGCCCTGGAAGGAGAGCATGGAGGCGATATTGATGATCTTGCCGCCATTACCCTGCGCGATAAACTGACGGGCAACCTGCTGCGACAGGAAAAACAGGCTCTTGCTGTTAAGGTTCATCACGTCATCCCAGTCCTGCTCGCTGAAATTCAGTGCGTCCTCACGGCGGATAATGCCGGCATTGTTGACCAGAATGTCAATTTTACCGGCAGCGGCCAGCGCCTGTTCAACCACTGAGGCCACCACGCTGGTCTGCATCAGATCGGCCTGCACCGGCCAGAACCGGCGACCCAGCGCCTCCACTTTACTTTGGGTATCATCTGGGCCATCACGGTTAACGCCGACGATATCACAACCCGCCTGGGCCAGACCCAGCGCCATACCTTGCCCTAAACCGGTGTTACAGCCGGTCACCAGCGCGACTTTACCTTCCAGGTTAAACGTACTCAGTACCATGGTATTTCTCCTCTGCTCAGCGCAGTTCACTGATTTTGACGTGGTCCATGTCATCAAAGACCTGATTCTCACCCACCATGCCCCAGATAAAGGTGTAACGCTGGGTGCCGACACCGGCGTGAATTGACCAGCTGGGTGAGATCACCGCCTGCTCGTTGTGTACCAGCAGATGGCGGGTTTGCTGCGGTTGCCCCATCATGTGGAAGACGGCGCACTCTTCGCTCATATCGAAGTAGAAATAGACTTCCATGCGGCGTTCGTGGGTGTGGCAGGGCATGGTGTTCCACAGGCTGCCTTCATCCAGTTTGGTTAAGCCCATGGTGAGCTGGCAGGTGGGCAACACATCCGGCACGATAAATTTGTTAATGGTGCGGCGATTGGAGGTCGCGGCATCACCCAGCGTCGCGGTGGCCGCTTCCTGCAGCGTGATCTTCTTGTCCGGGAAGGTGCTGTGTGCTGGCGCACTGTTGTAATAGAATTTGGCCGGCTGTGCCGGGTTCAGGCTGCGGAACAGCAGGTTGCGCGCACCTTTGCCGATGTAAAGTGCCTCTTCGTGACCGATTTCCCACGCTTTACCGTCAACTTCTACCAGACCCGGGCCGCCAATATTGATCATACCCAGCTCGCGGCGTTCAAGAAAATAAGCGACGCCCAGCTGTTTTCCCATCTCATCACCGATAGTGACCGGATTATTCACCGGCATGACGCCGCCAATAATGATGCGGTCGATATGGCTGTAGGTCAGGGTGTAATCATCGGCAGTAAATATCTTCTCAATCAGGAACTCGCGGCGCAGTGCTTCAGTGTCGAGTTGCTTAGCGTGATCGCTGTGAATGCTTTGACGAACGTCCATCTCAGGCCTCTCTGCAGGTCAGGTTATTCATGCCCCAAACGGGGACGCTTTTGGCATCTTAGGCAGAGCGGGATGGGAATTCAATAAAAATGAAACGTTGTTTTATTTTTTGCGGGTCAGATCAAGTGACAGGTGCAACAGGCAATAAAAAGCCCGCCATAAGCGGGCTGTTATTATCCCTGCAGATGCTGCAGGCTAAGCTGGGTCAGATTGTCCAGCCGGACATCCGCCAGCGTCCAGCGGGGATCGTCACGGTGTGCAGCGGCGGGCACCACAATCGATCGCATACGCGCTGCTTTGGTGGCTATCATGCCGTTAAACGAATCTTCCAGCGTGACGCAGTTGAGCGGATCGATCGCAAGGCTGGCGGCGGCGTTGAGATAGACCTGCGGATGGGGCTTGCTGTAGGGCAGCGCTTCTGCTGAAGCCAGCACGTCGAAATAAGGGCGCAGATTGAAGATCTCCAGCACCTGTTCCAGCATCTTTAGCGGTGATGCTGAGGCAAGGCCGATTTTCAGCCCCTGTTCCCGGCACAGTTGCAGCGCCGTTTCCACGCCCGGCAGCAGTGGCCGCGTCTGATCCACCAGCGTCATGGCGCGCGTAATAATCCGCTCAGTGACCTCCTGCTGAGAGGGGCCATGCCAGGGCAGCGTTTCGTACCACATCCGTACAGTCTGATCGATGCGCAGACCCAGGGTATCGGGCATTTCACTGCGACGTGACAGGTCAACATCCAGCGTTGAAAAGATATCCAGCTCAGCCTGATCCCACAGAGGCTCAGAATCGATCAGTAAGCCATCCATATCAAACAGGGCGGCAAGGACAGGGCGGTGATAAGGCATCGGGGGGGCTCCTTTTAAAGTCAGCTTTACCTTACCATCATTCTTTGCTGGCGCACGCTCTGCCCGACAGGCCACGCTTTATTTGGGAAATTTCACCGTTGGCAGGTAAACTGACGGCAAATTGGATTCCGGGTTCAGGAGATATTATGACCTATCAACAGGCTGGCCGTATCGCCATCCTCAAGCGAGTGGCAGGCTGGGTGCTCTTTTTAGTGGCGCTGCTGTCGACCATTATTTCTGTATTGAGCTTTATGTTTAAGCATAGCGAAAAGCAGCCAGGCATTGATGCCGTCATGCTCGATTTCGTCCACGTCATCGTCGATATGCTGCGCTTTAACACGCCATTCCTGAATGTCTTCTGGCATAACTCGCCGGTACCGGAATTTAACGGTCAGATGAACCTGGGTTTCTGGCTGATCTATATTCTGATTTTTGTCGGGCTGGCGCTGGAGTCGTCAGGCGCGCGGATGGGACGTCAGGCGCGTCACGTCAAAGAAGGCATTGAGGATCAGATGATTCTGGAGCAGGCAAAAGGCAGTGAAGGGCGTAGCCGTCAGCAACTGGAAGAGAAGGTGCGCGTACCTCGCCACACCATCTTCCTGCAGATCTTCCCGCTCTATGTCCTGCCGGTGGTGATTGCGATAGCCGGTTATTTTGCGCTGTCGCTGCTGGGCTTTATCTGACCGCGATCTTTGTCAGGCCGGTCTGGCCTGACTGGCGCCCAGCGCATCCTCATCCAGCAACTGGCCAATGGCGAACTGTGCATCGCCTGGCCAGTGCCCGCCAAAGACGTTAGCCCGGTTGAGCAGATAGTAGAGCTGGTAGACCGGCAGACGCTGCGAAAAACCATCCGGTAGCGGCCACACCGATTGATAACCGTCGTAAATCTGGCGAGGCAGGTCAGGGTACCAGCTCAGCATGGCTAAATCGCACTCACGGTCGCCCCAGTAGCAGGCAGGGTCGAACAGCCAGGGGCCACTCTCACTGCTGGCGCAGTTAGCCGGCCAGAGATCGCCATGCAGCAGCGACGGCTGCGGATGATGTGACGCGAGCACCCGCTGCACGCAGGCAACGATCAGCTCTGTATCCCCGTACTGAATTCCCTTTTCTGCCGCCAGTTGCAGCTGCCAGCCAATGCGCTGTTCAGCAAAAAAAACCGACCAGCGGCGCAGCCAGCTGTTGGGTTGGGGCGTCGTGGTGATGTTATTGTCGAAATCGAGGCCGAACTGCGTCTGCTCGCTCCACTGATGCAGATGCGCCAGTTGCTGACCGAGCTGATATGCACTCTGCTCATCAAGCGGCTGTGGCCTGATATATTCCAGCAGCAGAAAGCTCTCCTCGCGATGATGACCCACACCATAGACTTTAGGCACCCGAACCGTGCCGGTGCGCGCCAGCAAATCCAGCTGGTCTGCTTCCCAGGTAAAGAGCGACAGCATATCGCGGCTGTTACTTTTGACGAAGACGTCGTGATCACCGTAGCGGATCTGCCAGGTGGGATGGATATCACCCCCCGCGAGGGCGTGACGTTGAGTGATTTCGGCGTTGCCTAACTGCTCGCTTAACAGACGACTAATGGCTGACCACATTGGGCTATCCTCGTTATTCGCTGCGTAAGTTCGATTGTATTGCGTAAATATTCACCAAAAACCGCGCAATTGCACCCTTTATTCTGGCGCTGAGGTGGCAGGGCGATGATCGGCAGCATCGCGCAGATACTCTTCGAAGGTCGTGACGGTCACCTCGGGTTCCTGACCCAGCGCGCTTTCACCGGCCGTAGTGACCTGTTGCCGCAGATCCTCAGCCTCCAGCGTGCTGACGATGCCATAGCTGTTCGTACCGAGTTCATGTGGATGGCCGTCGTCATCTGTCATCGTGGTCGTGAAACCTGCGGCGGTCATTGCGCTGGTCAGTTCCAGGATGTCACTTAAGCCCGACTCCTGATAGTGAAAGGTCACGATATAGCGGGTTAAGGTGTTGCTCATGAGGCACCTCCGGGGAAGGGAAACTGAACTGAGCGTAGACCATGGTGAAAAATCAGGCGAATTATGAAGGAGATGCTGCGTGTGTGACGTGATGCATAGCGTAAATTCGTGTCAGGAGCCAGCAGCATAACGTAAAAATCTTCTGCCGTTGCGTCTGGCTTTTCATTTGGGCAGCACTATAATGCGCCACGTTAATAAGATGAGTCCCAATTAACAGGGGTTGTCAGGGCGATTCCAGGCATTTTGTGTAAGTTAATAATTTTTTACAAAACTTACCGTAAATTGCATTGAATGCCCGGCAAAACGCTTCAGACTCTCCGTTTTTTAAACAGTCGCACGGATCACATTTAATGAAAGCCTATAACAAGCTGTCTGCTGTTCTTTTGCTCTCCGCCGGAGCTTTTTGTCACCAGGCAATGGCCGATAACGCCGTATTTACGTCAATGGATGACCCTTCAACAGCTAAAAAGCCGTTTGAAGGTTCTGCTGCTGCGGGATATCTGGCGCAAACCGGTAACACCACCAGTTCATCAATGACGGCTCAGACCAATATGACCTGGTATCAGTCATCTATGGCTTACAGCTTGTGGGGTAACGCAGCCAACACCTCGTCAAACGATGAGCGCTCTTCTGAAACTTACAACATCGGTGGTCGTTCACGTTACAACCTCAACTCGTATGACTACCTGTTTGGACAGGCGAGCTGGTTAAGCGATCGTTTCAATGGCTACGATTCACGCGACGTGCTGACAGCCGGTTACGGTCGTCAGATTCTGAATGGACCGGTGCACTCGCTGCGTGCGGAATTGGGTCCGGGTGTGCGTTATGACGATTATCACGCGGGTGGTCATCAGACCAAAGCGCTGGGCTATGGCGCAGTCAGCTATCAGTGGCAGCTGACCGACACCACTAAATTTATTCAGGGCGTGTCAGTGCTGAGCAGCTTTGGAGAAGACACCACGGTGAACTCCGAAACTGGTCTGCAGGTGGCGATCAACAGCCACTTCGCGCTGAAGCTGGCTTACAACGTCAGCTGGAACAACAATCCGGCGGAATCTGCGCCTGATCGCACCGATACCAAAACCTCAATCATGCTCTCTTACGCTATGTAAGCGCATTTTTGCAGCAGCATTCACAGCGGCCTGACAGTGTGTCAGGCCGCTTTTTTTTGATTTCTCCAGGGCTTAGCGAAAAAGGCATGGGTTTTTCTCGCCGGGGAAAACTGCTATCATCGGCCCCGCACTGAAATCCTGGCGACATTCCGACAATGTGGGTCTGATATCACGCCGGGTCACTAATTTTACATTACGTTGCATGTAGGCTTTCGTGTGGCTTACCACTGCAAATAAGGATATGAAATGCCTGTAATTACGCTTCCTGATGGCAGCCAGCGCGTGTTTGACCGCCCTGTCAGTGTGATGGATATTGCGCTGGACATCGGTCCTGGTCTGGCGAAAGCCTGTATCGCTGGCCGTGTTAACGGTGAACTGGTTGATGCTGTTGATCCCATCACTGAAGATGCCGCCGTAGCGATCATTACCGCTAAAGATGAAGCGGGTCTGGAAATCATCCGTCACTCCTGTGCGCACCTGTTAGGGCATGCGATTAAACAGCTGTGGCCGGATACCAAAATGGCGATTGGCCCGGTCATTGATAACGGCTTCTATTATGATGTCGACATCGATCGTACCCTGACCCAGGAAGATATCGACCTGCTGGAAAAACGCATGCATCAGTTGGCTGAAACCAACTACGATGTGGTGAAGAAGAAGGTCAGCTGGCAGGAAGCTCGCGACGTCTTTGCGGCGCGCGGCGAAATTTACAAGACCACCATTCTTGATGAAAACATCAGCCATGACGATAAGCCTGGTCTGTATCATCACGAAGAATATGTCGACATGTGCCGCGGTCCGCACGTGCCGAACATGCGGTTCTGCCATCATTTTAAACTGCAGAAGATCTCCGGTGCCTACTGGCGCGGCGACAGCAACAACAAAATGCTGCAGCGTATTTATGGCACCGCATGGGCAGACAAAAAGCAGCTGGCAGCCTATCTGCAGCGTCTGGAAGAGGCGGCGAAGCGTGACCATCGTAAGATTGGTAAGCAGCTGGATCTCTACCACATGCAGGAAGAAGCACCAGGCATGGTCTTCTGGCATAATGACGGCTGGACCATCTTCCGCGAGCTGGAAGTGTTTGTCCGCAGCAAGTTAAAAGAGTACCAGTACCAGGAAGTTAAAGGTCCATTCATGATGGATCGCGTCCTGTGGGAAAAAACCGGGCACTGGGAAAACTATAAAGAAGCAATGTTCACCACCTCATCTGAGAACCGTGAATATTGCATCAAACCGATGAACTGTCCTGGGCATGTTCAGATCTTTAATCAGGGTCTGAAATCCTACCGTGACCTGCCGCTGCGTATGGCAGAGTTCGGCAGCTGTCACCGTAATGAACCCTCAGGCGCACTGCACGGCCTGATGCGTGTTCGTGGCTTTACCCAGGATGATGCACACGTCTTCTGTACTGAAGAGCAGGTGCGTGACGAAGTGAACAGCTGTATCCGCATGGTTTATGACATGTACAGCACCTTCGGTTTTGAAAAGATTGTGGTGAAGTTATCCACCCGTCCTGAGAAGCGCATCGGTACGGATGAGATGTGGGATCGTGCCGAGGAAGATCTGGCTGCGGCGCTGAACGAAAACAATATTGAGTTTGAGTTCCAGCCAGGCGAAGGCGCGTTCTACGGTCCTAAAATTGAGTTTACTTTGTACGATTGTCTTGATCGCGCCTGGCAGTGCGGAACAGTTCAGCTAGACTTCTCCCTGCCAAAACGCCTTGAAGCAACCTACGTGGGTGAAAACAATGATCGTCAGACGCCAGTGATGATTCACCGTGCGATTCTGGGGTCAATGGAGCGTTTCATCGGTATTCTGACCGAAGAATTCGCCGGTTTCTTCCCAACCTGGCTGGCACCGCTGCAAGTCGTGGTAATGAATATTACCGACGGACAAGCAGAATATGTTGAGTCTTTGACGCGTAAGCTGCAGAATGCTGGCATTCGTGTGAAGGCAGACTTGAGAAATGAGAAGATAGGCTTTAAAATCCGCGAGCACACATTACGTCGCGTCCCTTATATGTTGGTCTGCGGTGATAAAGAGGTGGAATCTGGCAAAGTTGCCGTTCGCACCCGCCGTGGTAAAGACCTTGGGTCGATGGATGTCGATGTGTTTGTTGAGAAACTTCAACAAGAGATTCGCAGCCGAAATCTTCAACAATTGGAGGAATAAAGTATTAAAGGCGGAAAACGAGTACTACCGACGCGTCCGAACAAAATCAACAGTGAAATCCGCGCAACTGAAGTGCGCTTAACAGGCATGGATGGCGAGCCGATTGGCATTGTCACATTACGCGAAGCTTTGGAAAAAGCCGAGGAAGCGGGCGGCGACTTAGTCGAAATCAGCCCGAATGCCGAACCGCCGGTCTGCCGCATCATGGATTACGGCAAGTTCCTCTATGAAAAAAGCAAATCTTCTAAGGAACAGAAGAAGAAGCAAAAAGTTATTCAGGTTAAGGAAATCAAATTCCGTCCTGGAACCGATGATGGCGACTATCAGGTCAAACTACGCAACCTGATTCGCTTTCTGGAAGAAGGCGATAAAGCCAAAATCACGCTGCGTTTCCGCGGTCGTGAGATGGCGCACCAGCAGATCGGTATGGAAGTGCTTAACCGCGTCCGTAAAGACCTGTGTGAAGATCTGGATTTGGCCATTGTCGAATCCTTCCCTTCGAAGATCGAAGGCCGCCAGATGATCATGGTGCTCGCTCCTAAGAAGAAACAGTAGGCTTTCAAGTAACACTAACCGCGCAGCGTTCGCGCTGTGCGGTTAACTGTTCGCCTGTCTGGGTCATGTTATTAACAATGCGAAGTGGATATTTTTAAAATGCCAAAGATTAAAACTGTACGTGGTGCGGCTAAGCGCTTCCGCAAGACCGCTTCTGGCGGCTTCAAGCGTAAACACGCAAACCTGCGTCATATTCTGACCAAAAAATCTACTAAGCGTAAACGTCACCTGCGCCCTAAAGGCATGGTGTCAAAAGGCGATCTGGGTCTGGTAATTGCCTGCCTGCCGTACGCATAAGTAATTTTTTCATTAAATCAGAATATTAAACAGGAGAGCTAAATGGCTCGTGTAAAACGTGGTGTAGTTGCTCGCGCACGTCACAAAAAAATCTTAAAACAAGCTAAAGGCTATTACGGTGCACGTTCACGTGTTTACCGCGTCGCCTTCCAGGCTGTTATCAAAGCTGGTCAGTATGCTTACCGTGACCGTCGTCAACGTAAGCGTCAGTTCCGTCAGCTGTGGATCGCGCGTATCAACGCAGCGGCTCGTCAGAACGGCATGTCTTACAGCCGTTTCATCAATGGTCTGAAAAAAGCAGCCATTGAGATTGACCGTAAGATCCTGGCCGACATTGCGGTATTCGATAAAGTGGCATTCTCTGCACTGGTCGAAAAAGCGAAATCAGCCCTGGCGTAAGTCAGATGGAAAAGGGAGCTTGCTCCCTTTTTTATTGCCTGTAACTTACGCAAAAGATTGACATTTCCGGCGCTGAGCATTTCAATAGACCCCCTGTATCGCATGACAAGGTAACCGCAAGCATGAACGCTGCTATTTTCCGTTTCTTTTTTTACTTTAGCGCCTGACATCCAGGGGCTTTTGCGCATAAGAAAAGAAACGAAAAATCGCGCTAAAAGCCTCCCTCGTGGAGGCTTTTTTGTTTCTGGCGCTAGCATATTGGACCGGCAGGTCCCAACGAGAACTGACCAGCCTGACTGGAAAAAGAGGAAACTATGTCCCAACTCGCAGAACTGGTGGCCAGCGCCACGGCGGCCATCGACGGGGCGACGGATATCGCCGCCCTTGACGCGGTGCGCGTCGAATACCTGGGTAAGAAAGGACATCTGACACTGCAGATGACTACGTTACGCGAGCTGCCAGCCGAAGAGCGCCCGGCAGCGGGTGCGGTAATCAATGAAGCGAAGCAGCAGGTCACCGAGCGTCTGAATGCGCGCAAAGATGCCCTGGAAGCTGCGGTGCTGAATGCCCGTCTGGCTGAAGAGACCATTGATGTCTCTCTGCCTGGTCGTCGCATTGAGAATGGCGGCCTGCATCCGGTGACCCGCACCATGGATCGCATTGAGACCTTCTTTGGTGAGTTAGGCTTTGGCGTCGTAACCGGTCCAGAAATTGAAGATGATTATCATAACTTCGATGCGCTGAATATTCCTGCCCATCACCCGGCCCGTGCCGATCACGACACCTTCTGGTTTGACGCCACGCGCCTGCTGCGTACCCAGACGTCCGGCGTGCAGATCCGTACCATGAAGGCTCAGCAGCCGCCGATTCGCATTATTGCGCCGGGCCGCGTCTACCGTAACGATTACGATCAGACCCATACCCCGATGTTCCATCAGATGGAAGGGCTGATTGTGGATAAAAATATCAGCTTTACCAACCTGAAAGGCACGCTGCACGATTTCCTGAACAACTTCTTCGAAGAAGATCTGCAGATTCGTTTCCGTCCTTCCTATTTCCCGTTTACTGAGCCATCAGCAGAAGTAGACGTCATGGGTAAAAACGGCAAGTGGCTGGAAGTGCTAGGTTGCGGCATGGTTCACCCTAACGTGCTGCGTAATGTCGGCATCGATCCGGAAGTCTACTCCGGTTTCGCCTTTGGTATGGGCATGGAGCGTCTGACCATGTTGCGCTACGGCGTGACCGATCTGCGTGCCTTCTTTGAAAATGATTTACGTTTCCTCAAACAATTTAAGTAAGGGCAGGATATCCAATGAAATTCAGTGAACTCTGGTTACGCGAATGGGTAAATCCAGCCCTGGACAGCGCTGCGCTGTCTGAACAAATCACTATGGCCGGTCTGGAAGTTGACGGCGTTGATCCGGTTGCCGGTGCGTTCCACGGCGTCGTGGTCGGGGAAGTGGTGGAGTGCGGCCAGCACCCGAATGCAGACAAGCTGCGTGTGACCAAAATCAATGTGGGCGGCGATCGCCTGCTGGATATCGTCTGTGGCGCGCCGAACTGCCGTCAGGGACTGAAAGTCGCGGTCGCCACCGTCGGTGCCGTGCTGCCAGGCGATTTCAAAATCAAAGCGGCTAAACTGCGTGGCGAGCCGTCTGAAGGCATGCTCTGCTCTTTCTCCGAGCTGGGGATTTCCGACGACCACAACGGCATCATCGAACTGCCAGCCGATGCGCCGATTGGCACTGACATCCGCACCTACCTGCAGCTTGATGACAACACCATCGAAATCAGCGTCACGCCTAACCGCGCTGACTGTCTGGGTCTGATCGGTATCGCCCGTGATGTCGCCGTCCTCAACGGTTTGCCACTGAACGTGCCGGAGATGCAGCCGGTCGCTGCGACGCTGAACGACACTTTCCCGATTCAGGTTGACGCGACAGAAGCCTGTCCACGCTATCTGGGCCGTGTAGTAAAAGGGATTAACGTAAAGGCGTCAACGCCATTGTGGATGAAAGAGAAGCTGCGTCGTTGTGGTATTCGTTCTATCGATCCGGTGGTGGATATCACTAACTACGTTCTGCTGGAGCTGGGTCAGCCGATGCACGCCTTCGATCTCGACCGCATCGACGGTGGTATCGTGGTGCGTATGGCGAAAGAGGGCGAAAAGCTGACGCTGCTGGATGGCACTGAAGCCAGCCTGCAGAGTGATACCTTAGTGATCGCCGATCATCAGAAAGCGCTGGCGATGGCTGGTATCTTTGGTGGCGAACATTCGGGCGTGAACGGCGAAACGCAGAATATCCTGTTCGAGTGCGCTTACTTTGATCCGCTCTCTATTACCGGCCGCGCCCGTCGTCATGGTCTGCATACCGACGCGTCACATCGCTACGAGCGTGGTGTTGACCCGGCGCTGCAACACACCGCACTGGAGCGTGCTACCCAGCTGCTGCTGTCAATCTGCGGCGGTGAAGCGGGCCCGATCATCGATCAGACTCATCAGGCAGCCCTGCCTGTGCCAGCGACGATCACGCTGCGTCGTGAAAAGCTGGACCGTCTGATTGGCCACGTGATCGCGGATGAGCAGGTGACTGACATTCTGACGCGCCTCGGCTGTGAAGTGACCGTGGGTGAAGGGCAGTGGCAGGCCGTCGCCCCGAGCTGGCGCTTCGATATGGCGATTGAAGAAGATCTGGTTGAAGAAGTGGCCCGTATTTACGGCTACAACAACATTCCGGATGTGCCGGTACAGGCGGGTCTGGTGATGACTCAGCATCGCGAAGCGAATCTGTCGCTGAAGCGCGCGAAAAACCTGCTGGTGGACAAGGGCTATCAGGAAGCGATTACCTATAGCTTCGTCGATCCGAAAATTCAGCAGCTGCTGCACCCGGGTGAAGAGGCGCTGTTGCTGCCGAGCCCAATCTCCAGCGATATGTCGACCATGCGTCTCTCACTCTGGACCGGCCTGCTCAGCGCGGTAGTCTACAACCAGAACCGTCAGCAGAGCCGCGTGCGCCTGTTTGAGAGCGGCTTACGCTTTGTGCCGGATACCCAGGCAGATTTGGGCATCCGTCAGGATCTTATGCTGGCTGGCGTCATCAGCGGTAACCGCGTTGAAGAGCACTGGGATCTGGCGCGTCAGACAGTTGACTTCTATGATTTGAAAGGCGATTTAGAATCGCTGCTCGATTTAACCGGCAAACTGGATGACATCAGCTTCCGTGCTGAAGCGAATCCGGCGTTGCATCCAGGACAGAGCGCGGCGATTTATTTGCATGATGAACATATCGGATTTATCGGCGTGGTTCATCCTGAGCTGGAACGTAAGCTTGATCTCAATGGCCGCACCTTAGTCTTTGAACTGCTTTGGAATAAGGTCGCAGACCGCGTCCTGCCTGACGCGCGCGAGATTTCTCGCTTCCCGGCGAACCGTCGTGATATTGCCGTTGTGGTGGCTGAAAACGTCCCCGCAGCAGATATCATCGCGGAGTGTAAGAAAGTTGGCGTAAATCAGGTAGTTGGCGTAAACTTGTTTGACGTGTACCGCGGTAAGGGCGTTTCTGAGGGCTACAAGAGCCTCGCAATCAGCCTGATTTTGCAGGATACCAGCCGGACACTCGAAGAAGAGGAGATTGCCGCGACCGTTGGCAAATGCGTTGCGGCATTAAAAGAGCGATTCCAGGCAACCTTGAGGGATTGAACCTATGGCGCTTACAAAAGCTGAGATGTCAGAGTACCTGTTTGAGAAACTCGGGCTGAGCAAACGCGATGCCAAAGAGTTAGTTGAGCTGTTTTTCGAAGAGGTACGTCGCGCTTTGGAGAATGGAGAACAGGTAAAACTGTCTGGGTTTGGTAATTTTGACCTGCGTGACAAAAACCAGCGTCCTGGCAGAAACCCGAAAACGGGTGAAGATATTCCGATTACTGCGCGTCGCGTAGTAACGTTCCGCCCAGGACAGAAGCTGAAAAGCCGCGTAGAGAACGCTACACCCAAAGAGACTGACTGAATTTCAGCGTTTCAAAAAGGCCGCGCAAGCGGCCTTTTTTCATGGTTTCAGTTCGCAGAAATCCCGCTTCCCACGCCCGTTAATCTCCCTGACGGCAAAGAGCAAACCGCCTCATCTGCCTTTCTTTTTTCTGCAATCCCTCTACAATCAAATCTCTGTTTTCTCAGCTAATCCCGCTTATGTCTCTGCTCGACCAGCTCGCGCGCCAGGCCGACCAGCGCGGCCAGAAATGGCTTATTGTGTTAGCACTTATGCTCTCTGCACTGCTCTGTCTCAGCCTGTGTGCCGGTGACAGCTGGATCGCGCCCTCAGACTGGTTCACGGAAAGCGGCAGGCTCTTTGTCTGGCAGTTGCGGCTGCCCCGCAGTCTGGCGGTGGTGCTGGTCGGGGCATCGCTGGCGGTATGCGGTGTCGTGATGCAGGCGCTGTTTACAAATCCGCTGGCGGAGCCCGGCCTGCTCGGCGTCTCAAATGGTGCCGGTATTGGCCTGGTGCTAGGCGTGCTGCTGGGCAGCGGCTCGCTGTGGAGCCTTGGGCTGGCGGCGATGGCCGGTGCGCTGATTATTACGCTCATCCTGCTGCATTTTGCCCATCGTCAGCTCTCGGTCACCCGACTGTTGCTTACCGGCGTGGCGCTGGGGATTATCTGTAGTGCCATCATGACCTGGGCGGTCTACTTCAGCACCAGCCTCGATCTGCGTCAGTTGATGTACTGGATGATGGGCGGATTCAGCGGGATTGACTGGCGCTATGGCTGGATGATGCTGGCGCTGCTGCCGGTGATGCTGGCCCTGGGGGCGACCGGGCAGATTCTTAATCTGCTGGCGCTGGGCGAGACATCCGCCCGCCAGCTCGGACTGTCTCTCTTCTACTGGCGTAACCTGCTGGTGCTGGCCATGGGCTGGCTGGTCGGCATCAGCGTTGCGATGGCCGGTGCTATTGGCTTTATCGGACTGGTGATCCCGCATCTGCTGCGTATGAGCGGCATCAGCGATCACCGTTATCTGCTGCCGGCATCGGCGCTGGCTGGCGCAGGTGTATTACTGGCAGCCGATATTGTGGCTCGTCTGGCGCTGACGTCGGCGGAATTACCAATAGGCGTCGTGACGGCGACACTGGGCGCGCCGCTGTTTATTATTTTACTGGTGAAATCTTCACGCTAGCTTCGGCTGGCGACTCTGTATCCACAACAGCATCCACAACAGGAAACAGCATGAACATTTATCAAACTGAACTGGTTACGCTCGATGGGGAAAAAACCACGCTGTCACAATGGCAGGGCAAGGTACTGCTGGTGGTCAATGTTGCCTCGAAATGTGGTCTGACGCCGCAATATGAAGAGCTGGAGAACCTGCAGAAAGCCTGGCAGGATCAGGGCTTCAGCGTACTCGGTTTTCCCTGCAACCAGTTTCTGGAGCAGGAGCCGGGCAGCAGTGAGGAGATTAAAACCTTCTGCAGCACCACGTATGGCGTCACGTTCCCGATGTTTGCCAAAACCGAGGGTGAATGGCGCAGGCCGTCATCCGCTCTATGCTCAGCTGATCGCTGCCCGACCTGACGCGGTGCGCCCGGAAGGCAGCGGCTTTTACGAGCGTTATGGAGAGCAAAGGGACGCGCGCCGAAAGAGCAGGGCGACATTCTGTGGAACTTCGAAAAATTCCTTATTGGCCGTGACGGCAGCGTGATCCAGCGTTTTGCACCTGACATGACGCCGGAAGATCCGATCATTCTGGAAACTATTAAGCAGGCGCTGGCAAAATAGATGCTGTTGCGCCTGCAACAGGCCGCCGTCCCCGGACGGGCTGCTGCCACTGACCGGTGAGCTTGCCGCCGGTCAGCTGCTGCACGTGGCAGGCCCGAACGGTGCAGGCAAAAGCACCTTACTCAGTGTGATTGCGGGACTGCAACCCGCCTCCGGCACGGTGCTGCTGGACGAACAGCCGCTGAGTGACTGGAACGGCGCGGCGATGGCCCGGGTTCGCGGCTGGCTGCCTCAGCAGCAGGCACCGCTGAGCAAGATGCCGGTCTGGCACTATTTGCGTCTGCATCTGAAACAGGCGGGGGGGCAGACAGACGATCGTCTCAGCACGCTGCTGAAACGGCTTCAGCTGCAGGATAAGTTATCGCGTTCACTGACCCGGCTCTCCGGTGGTGAATGGCAGCGCGTCAGGCCTGGCCGGCGGTCTGTATGCAGATTGATCCCCACATCAATCCACACGGGCGGCTGCTGATCCTTGATGAGCCCATGACCGCGCTGGATATCGCCCAGCAAAAAGCGGTGGACGATCTGATTGCCGACCTGTGCGCGGCGGGCATCAGCGTTATCGCCAGCAGTCACGACCTCAACCACAGCCTGCAACAGGCGGATCGGGTCTGGCTGATGGATCAGGGAGAGTTGATAGCCCAGGGTGAACCGGCTGAGGTTCTGACGCCGCAGCGCCTGACACCGCTCTACCAGATTGCTTTCCGGCAGCTTGAACTCGAAGGACGCACGCTGCTGACCGTATTGCCCTGACACTTGCTACCCGACGGGCTTTACCGCTACATTAAGCCGGTTGCAACTTCTGATAAGGACATTTGGCGATGCGCCTGAGTTTGCTGATTTTAGTTCTGCTGCTGACGGGATGCAGTCATCACGCTCCGCCGATTAATGGCCGTCTTTCCGATTCGATCACCGTGATTGCGGAACTGAACGATCAGCTCGGTAACTGGCGTGGTACGCCTTATCGCTATGGCGGCATGAGTCGTAACGGGGTTGACTGCTCCGGCTTTGTCTATCTGACTTTCCGCGATAAATTTGCGCTGCAACTGCCGCGCACCACCTCAGCTCAAAGCGATATCGGCACCCGAATCAGCAAAGACGAGCTGCTGCCAGGCGATCTGGTCTTCTTCAAAACCGGTCGCGGGGAGAATGGCCTGCATGTGGGCATTTATGACACCGATAATGCCTTTATTCATGCCTCAACCAGCCAGGGCGTCATCCGCTCCTCGCTCGACAATGTCTACTGGCGAAAAGTGTTCTGGCAGGCCCGTCGTATTTAAACGCAGGTCCGGGGAATCAGACTTAAGTCCAATTTTAAATAGAGTTAAAACAGAGAGTAAAAGGTTTATTTTAAATGACAGTTATTGAGCGTGGGTTTTAATAAACTTAATAAACGCTTATTTAATTCCACTAATAACCGCTGTTTTATCGCTACTATTTGGCTTAAGGGTGATCGCCTGCTGCCAAACGGCAATGGAAGAGTAAAGAAGTTCGTCTCTTCAATGATTTGGCACTATTGCCTGCGCCTGACCATTACTATACGATATCCCCATCGCCGCATATTCTGGCATTAAAATGAAAATTCATCTTTCGGCCGACTATCAGTCGGAAATCTGGTTTTATCCTGTCTGTGATGTTAATGGGCGACTGACTGCTGTCGAGCTGGTCACGCAGTTTGTGCATGAAAGTGCCCCCATCACCCTGCCGCAGGATCTGTTGCTGCCGCAGCTCGATGAGTCGCAGCAGCTGCGCCTGCTGCAAAGTCAGATTGGATTGCTGGAGCAGCATCGCGGCTTTTTTGAAGCGCATTCCGTGTCAGCATTTATACGTATTGATGAAGGCATGGCCCGGACGCTGCTGGCCAGCGAATTAGTGATGCGCAAAATAAACCAGTTGCCATTCATTCTGTTGAATATCACTGAAACGTTTCCGCAACTAAAACTGGGAAAAAATAATCCCCTGCTGGCAAGCCTGCATGCTGAGTTTAATTTAGCAATTTCTCATTTCGGCGCGGGTAAGACCCCCCTCTAATGCGGTCTACGATAATTTATTCAGCTGCATCTGCCTGGACAAAGAGTTTATTCATTCGCTGGCAAAGCGCGCTTCATTCGTGCCATTTATTCAGAGCATTATCGATAATTTCCGCGCCCATTGTGACCGGCTCATTATTTGTGGCATTGATGACGACGTGCTGCTGGATAAAGTCAGCCAGCTGAGCGGTGCTGAGTTTCAGGGTGCGCTCTTCCCGGTGGTAAAATCTGACGCGCTGCGTTCGCTGATCTGCGCCGACGATCGTGTGCCATCCGCGCAGCATCCCGGCTGATACTTCCTGTTAATCCCCGCTATCAGCGTTACACTAGAGGACTAACCTTAAGTAACGCTGAGCATCGCATGGGAGAAACAATGTCCTCAGGCAAGGCCTCTTTTGACAACACCTGGTTCCGTGAACTTACCGGGTGTTACACCGCGCTGAACCCCACGCCACTTGCAGGCGGACGCCTGCTGTATCATAACGCACCGCTTGCAGCCTCAATGGGGCTGGATAGCGCGCTCTTTGCCGATAAGGGTCATGCCGTCTGGCACGGTGCCGCACTGCTGCCCGGCATGCAGCCGCTGGCGCAGGTCTACAGCGGCCATCAGTTTGGCGTCTGGGCGGGCCAGCTTGGCGACGGGCGCGGCATTCTGCTGGGTGAGCAGCGTCTGGAGGATGGCAGCAAGCTGGACTGGCATCTCAAGGGCGCAGGCCTGACGCCTTATTCCCGCATGGGCGATGGCCGTGCCGTGATCCGTTCCAGCGTGCGTGAGTTTCTCGCCTCGGAAGCGCTGCATCATCTGGGCATTCCCACCACGCGTGCGCTGACCCTGTCGATAGGTGATGAACCGGTCTACCGCGAAACAACAGAGCGTGGCGCGATGCTGATGCGCATTTCACCGAGTCATCTGCGTTTCGGTCATTTCGAGCATTTCTTTTACAGCCAGCAGCAGGAGAAAGTGCAGCAACTGGCCGACTACGCCATTCGCCATCACTGGCCGCATCTGGACGCTGAAGCAGACCGCTATCAACAGTGGTTTACCGACATTGTGTTACGCACTGCGCGTCTGATTGCGCTGTGGCAGAGCGTGGGCTTTGCTCATGGAGTGATGAACACGGACAACATGTCGATTCTGGGTCTGACCATCGACTATGGCCCCTTTGGTTTTCTGGATGATTATCAGCCTGACTTCATCTGTAATCACAGCGACTATCAGGGGCGCTACAGCTTTGAAAATCAGCCAATGATCGGTATGTGGAATCTTAACCGGCTGGCACATGCGCTGTCGGGTCTGCTGACCACCGAGCAGTTGCGGACGGCACTGAGCGCCTACGAACCTGAACTGATGCGGGTCTGGGGCGAACGGATGCGGGCGAAACTCGGTCTGCTGACGCAGCAGAGCAGCGATAATGAGATTCTGACCGATCTGCTGGCACTGATGACGCAGGAGCATAGCGATTACACCCTGACGTTCCGCCTGCTTAGTGAGACGCAACAGGCTGACAGCCGTTCACCGCTGCGGGATGAGTTTATCGATCGTGAGGCGTTTGATAGCTGGTATCAGCGCTACCGCAGCCGTCTGATGGATGAGCAGGTCAGCGATGCAGAACGTCAGGCCGTGATGAAGCCGGCCAATCCGGCGGTGATTCTGCGCAACTATCTGGCTCAGCAGGCGATTGAAGAGGCGGAGCGGGGAGAGCAGGGGGCGCTGGCACGTCTGCATCAGGCGTTACAGCAACCCTTTAGCGATCAGACAGCCGCTGAATATCGTCAGCGGCCGCCAGACTGGGGCAAAACCCTGGAAGTGAGCTGCTCCAGCTGATGCAGACTCAGAGGCGGTGAGAAACCGCCTCGGCCAGCAGGGCGAGCACCTTTTCGCTCTCCTGCCAGCCGAGGCAGGGATCGGTAATCGACTTGCCATAGACCAGCGGTTCGCCGCTGACGACTTTCTGATTGCCCTCTTCCAGGAAGCTTTCAATCATCACACCAGCAACGGCCTGCGATCCCGCTTTAATCTGTTCTGCCACCTCTGCCGCGACATCCATCTGACGACGATGCTGCTTCAGGCAGTTACCGTGACTGAAGTCGATCACCAGTTGCTGTGGCAGATTAAATGCCGACAGACTTTCGGCTGCGGCGGCGACATCACTGGCATGATAGTTAGGCTGTTTGCCGCCACGCAGGATCACATGACCATGCGGGTTGCCGCTGGTCTGATAGATAGTCATCTGGCCCAGCTTATCGGGCGAAAGGAACATGTGGCTGGCGCGCGCGGCGCGAATCGCATCCACGGCAATCTGTACGTTACCATCGGTGCCGTTTTTAAAGCCGACCGGGCAGGAGAGGGCCGATGCCATTTCGCGGTGGATCTGGCTTTCGGTGGTGCGTGCGCCAATCGCGCCCCAGCTAATCAGATCGGCAATAAACTGGCCGATCACCATATCCAGGAATTCCGTGGCGGTAGGCAGGCCCAGCGCGTTGATATCAATCAGCAGCTGGCGGGCGATGCCTATGCCGCGGTTCACATCGTAGCTCCCATCCAGATCCGGATCGGAGATTAAGCCTTTCCAGCCCACTACGGTGCGCGGCTTTTCAAAGTAGGCACGCATCACAATCTCCAGCCGATCTTCATAGTGGCTGCGTAACGCGTTCAGACGCTCAGCATATTCCAGTGCCGCTTTCGGGTCGTGCAGCGAGCAGGGGCCAATCACCACCAGCAGGCGGGGATCTTCACCAGTCAGAATACGGGCAATACGTTTACGGGCAGCGGTGACATTGTCGGCAATTGCCGGAGAGACAGGATGCTCGGCCGCCAGGCTGGCGGGGGTAATCAGACTACCAATGCGTGCGGTACGCAGTTCGTCGGTTTTGTTCATGGGTTTCTCGAAAACGGTTCTTCGCAGCGGTGAAATACCGGGAAGTGATGGTGGTCACAATAAACCATTAGTCTGCGAATTCAACCCGGAATTTAATAATGAAATCAAAAGCGACGGCAGCGTCGCTTTACTGTTCTGCGCCGGTTACCCATCAGTACATGCGGCGAGTCAGGCCCATAATGTCGAGAATTTTGGTCGCAATCTCCTCCACCGAGTAGTTGGTGCTGTTGAGATAGCGGATTTGATGGGTACGAAACAGCGCTTCCACTTCGCCCACCTCCAGCCGGCACTGACGCATCGAGGCGTAACGGGTATTTTCCGCCCGCTCCTGACGTATCGCAGCCAGCCGTTCCGGGTCGATGGTCAGCCCGAACAGTTTATTCTGATGCGCGCGCAGCGCGGGCGGGAGTTTAAGGTTATCCATATCGTCGGCAATAAATGGATAGTTGGCGGCGCGAATACCAAACTGCATCGCCAGATAGAGGCTGGTGGGTGTTTTGCCACAGCGCGAGACGCCTAACAGAATCACCTGCGCATCTTCCAGCCCGCGCAGCGAGATGCCGTCATCATGCGCCAGGGTGTAATCAATGGCCGCGATACGTGCGTCATATTTGCCCAGGTTACTGGCATCCAGCCCATGGGTACGGTGTGCCACCGGCGCGGGCGATAGCCCCAGCTCCTGCTGAAGCGGGGCGACCAGCGCCTGGACGATATCCTGACAAAAGCCGTCACTCTGTACGATGATGTCGCGCACTTCCGGCGTCACGATGGAGAAAAAGACCAGCGGCCGGACACCGCTCTGCTGATAGAGCGCGTTAATCTGGGCTTTAACCGCCAGCGCCCGCTGAACATTTTCCACAAACGGCAGCGTCAGGCTGGTGATATTGACCGGAAACTGCGATAGCACCGCATGACCCAGCACCTCAGCCGTAATGGCCGTACCATCGGAGATATAAAAAACGCTTCTGTCAGTTGTCATAACGAAATCAGCCTCAGACAAGAGTGAGCATTCAGCATGGGCCATGCGATTAAATAAATCATCTCTGATTTTAATTTCTGGAATGTCTGTCCGGATTATTTGTCTGTCGTTTCATCACGATACTAAAAATGAAAGGGTGGCTCGTTGAGCCAGCATTCTTTTTAATCCGTCGTTAAGCCGCAAATAGCCACGCAGTTGTTGCGCAACAAAACTGAATGCTTAAGTGGCTGAAAATCTGCCATTTCCTGTGGCATCAATCATTTAGAGAAAAAAGGCGACTTTGCGCAACAGCAAAATAATGCGCTCACAATTCCGAAACTGTGGCTGAAATTCTGCTTTAACGATTCAACAGATCGTTATTGAGAGGGTGATATGCCAGGCTGAAGACAGATTACTCCCTGTGTCCATTCATTGATAATTGATAAAGGATAAGCTCAATGTCCAGTAAAGGCGAACAGCCACTCGTGCTCTGGTATAACCAGCTTGGCATGCATGATGTTGACCGGGTGGGGGGCAAAAATGCCTCTCTGGGTGAAATGATTACTAATCTGTCGTCGCTGGGCGTTTCCGTGCCCAACGGTTTCGCGACCACATCCTACGCCTTTAACCTGTTCCTCGATCAAAGCGGGCTGAATCAGCGTATTTATGCGCTGCTGGATGAGACCGACATTGATGACGTTGATGCGCTGGCAAAAGCGGGTAAGCAGATTCGTCAGTGGGTCGTGGAGACACCGTTCCTGCCCGAGCTGGAGTCCGCCATTCTGGACGCCTATAAGCAGCTTTCTGCTGATGATGATGCCGCGTCGTTTGCCGTGCGCTCCTCTGCAACCGCAGAAGATATGCCTGACGCCTCTTTTGCCGGCCAGCAGGAAACCTTCCTGAATGTACAGGGCATCGACGCCGTCATGGTGGCGGTAAAGCATGTCTTCGCCTCGCTGTTTAATGACCGCGCTATCTCCTACCGTGTGCATCAGGGCTATGACCATCGTGGTGTTGCGCTCTCAGCGGGAATACAGCGCATGGTGCGTTCAGACCTGGCCGCCTCGGGTGTGATGTTCACCATTGATACCGAGTCCGGCTTTGATCAGGTGGTCTTTATCACCGCTGCACTGGGGCTGGGGGAAATGGTGGTGCAGGGTGCCGTTAACCCGGATGAGTTCTATGTGCACAAGCCAACCCTGGCAGCCGATCGTCCGTCGATTGTGCGCCGCAATATGGGCTCGAAAAAGGTTCGCATGGTCTATGCCGATTCACAGGCGCATGGCGAGCAGGTGCGGATCGAAGATGTGCCTGAGGCCGAACGCGACCGTTTCTGCCTGAGCGATGAGGAAGTGCAGGCGCTGGCGAAGCAGGCGGTGCTGATTGAACAGCATTATCAGCGCCCGATGGATATTGAGTGGGCCAAAGATGGGCACACCGGCAAACTGTTTATTGTTCAGGCGCGCCCTGAAACCGTACGCTCAAATGGTCAGGTAATGGAGCGTTACACGCTGCAGGGGCAGGGCAGCGTCGTCGTGGAAGGTCGTGCTATCGGTCATCGTATTGGCGCAGGCGTGGTGAAGGTCATCCACGATATCAGCGAAATGAATCGCATTGAAAAAGGCGATGTGCTGGTGACCGACATGACCGACCCGGACTGGGAACCGATCATGAAAAAAGCATCAGCGATTGTGACTAACCGTGGCGGACGGACCTGTCATGCTGCGATCATCGCGCGTGAGCTGGGCATTCCGGCAGTGGTGGGCTGTGGTGACGCCACCGACCGGCTGAAAGAGGGGCATAACGTCACGGTCTCATGTGCCGAAGGTGATACCGGCTACGTTTATGATCAACTGCTCGACTTCGACGTCACCAGTTCGCAGGTCGATTCACTGCCTGAACTGCCGCTGAAGATCATGATGAACGTGGGCAACCCCGATCGCGCCTTTGATTTCGCCTGTCTGCCTAACGAAGGCGTGGGTCTGGCGCGGCTGGAATTTATCATTAACCGTATGATCGGCGTCCACCCTAAAGCGCTGCTGGAGTTTGACCAACAGACGCCGGAGCTGCAGCAGCAGATCCGTAAAATGATGAAAGGATTTGATGATCCGGTGGAGTTTTACATCGCTCGCCTGACTGAAGGAATTGCCACGCTTGGCGCCGCTTTTGCGCCGAAACGCGTAATTGTCCGACTTTCTGACTTTAAAACCAATGAATATGCCAACCTGGTGGGTGGAGAACGCTACGAGCCGGAAGAGGAAAACCCGATGCTGGGATTCCGGGGTGCGGGTCGCTATGTCGCTGACAGCTTCCGGGACTGCTTTGCACTGGAGTGCGAAGCGGTGAAACGTGTTCGCAACGAGATGGGCCTGACAAACGTCGAGATTATGGTTCCGTTTGTGCGCACCGTTGAGCAGGCGAAGGCTGTGGTGGAAGAGCTGGGGCGTCAGGGACTGAAGCGCGGCGAGAACGGGCTGAAGATCATTATGATGTGCGAGATCCCGTCAAATGCCCTGCTGGCGGATCAGTTCCTGGAGCACTTCGATGGCTTCTCTATTGGCTCAAACGACATGACTCAGCTGACGCTGGGGCTGGACCGCGACTCTGGCGTCGTCTCCGCGCTGTTTGACGAGCGTAACGAGGCCGTGAAGATGCTGCTTTCAATGGCCATAAGGGCCGCGAAGCAGAAGGGGAAATATGTCGGAATCTGCGGGCAGGGACCGTCAGACCATCAGGATTTCGCCGCATGGCTGATGGAAGAGGGCATCGACAGTCTGTCACTGAACCCGGACACGGTGGTGGAGACCTGGGTGAGTCTGGCGCAGTTAAATAAAACAGCCTGATACGGGTTGTTAGCACTCTTCAGGGCCCGCTATGCGGGCCTTTTCTGTTTATATCTGGTCAGATTCAGGCAAAAAAAAAGCCCATCACAGGGGATGGGCAAAGACTACACACAGCAATTCTTTACTCTACTCAGGGGAATGAGATTGTCTGAAAATCATCAGGTTGATTTCGAACATAGGAAACATGTTATTCATACGGCTGGCTGTCGTCTTTAAGAATCCTCTTATTAGTTTAAAGCCAATAATCTTTTGTGACCTTTACTTCGCCATTTGGCTTAAGAAACAGTGCAGAAAGTAATCTTTTTTGGCCCGAAAAGGTCACTTTCAGGCCAAAGGTGGCTTTTTTCTTAAAAATCGCTAATGGAAAACAGAATTTATCTGATCTGAGAGAAGGGGTGCGGTTAATCATCATTAACCGCACTAATCAATGCTTATGGGGGCTAGCGGCGCAGCGGGTTATTGCATCTCATCATACAGCAGGCGGGGTATCATCGTGATCCGCCAGGGCATCAGCCACGGCCAGTTGGTCACTATCCGGGGCAGGCGCTTCATGAACCCAGACGGAAACCAGACGGTAGGAGACCGCCAGAACCACCGGCCCGATAAACAGACCAATCATCCCGAACGCAAACAGTCCACCAATAACACCAGAAAGAATCAGGATCATTGGCAGATCGGCACCCATACGGATCAGCATCGGGCGCAGCACGTTATCCATCGTGCCGACCACACAGCTCCAGACCAGCAGCACCGTTCCCCATGTTGTATCTCCGCTCCAGTAGAGGTAGATAATGGCGGGAACCAGCACCAGTAGCGGGCCGAGCTGTACAAGACAGCAGAGGATCATCAGCACCGTCAACAGCGTGGCGTAAGGAATGCCGGAGATCGCCAGACCGATACCGCCCAGCACGCCCTGCACCAGCGCCGTCACTACTACGCCAAGCGCCACGGCACGAATGGACTGCGCCGCCAGCAGTACGGCGGCATCACCGCGCCGTCCCGCCATGCGGAAAGCAAAGTGACGAATGCCCTGGGCAGCCTGTTCGCCACGCCAGTAAAGCAGCACGCTGAACAGTAACATCACGCCCAGATGGATCATAAAGCGTCCGAAATGACCGGCCTGCGCGACAAAAAAGCCGGTGGTACGGCCGATATAGGGCTGTATTTTTGCCATGACGCCGGCACCGCCGCTCGCCACCAGCGTGTCATAACTGACATAAAGCTTCTTGCCGACCATAGGTACATCGTTGAGCCATAACAGTCGCGGCATCATATGCCCCTGGGTAACCCAGGCAATCACCGGCGCGCTGTTATCAATCAGGCTGCTAACCAGCAGGGCGATAGGGATAATAAACAGCAGCAGCAGAAGCAGTGTCATCACGATCACCGCCAGGGAACGGCGTCCCCATAACAGTCGCTGGAATTTCAGCATCAATGGCCAGGTGGCAATCACCACCATGCTGGCCCAGGCAAAGCCCAGAATAAACGGCTGCACGACCCATAAACAGGCGACAATCAGCAGCAAGATGAACATCAGGGTGAAGAGTATTTGCGGTAAATCCATATCCCGGTACTGGCTTTTCATCATTGACTCATAACCTCGTCTTAATCCTTCATTTTCAGGCATTCGGATGCCCGTTTTTATCATGATCTATTTGCTGAGGTTTAAACAGAGTTGCGGAGAAAGGTTTTTGCCTTTTCTGAAAAAAGGGCAGGCGCAGGAAAAATATGATAAAACGAGAAATCGCTAATCTATAAACGCAAACGTTTACAACACCTTCGGTCAGACAATCATGATCCCACAGATTTCGCAGGCACCGGGCCTCGTTCAACTGGTGCTGACGTTCCTTGAGTCGTTGAAAGAGCAGGGTTTTACCGGTGACATGGCAACCAGCTATGCCGACCGTCTCTCACTCTCCACCGATAACAGCATCTATCAATTGCTGCCCGACGCGGCGCTCTTTCCGCGTTCGACTGCGGATGTTGCGCTGCTCGCCCGCGTGGCCGGAGAAGCGCGCTTTGCCAGTCTGGTATTTACCCCGCGCGGCGGCGGTACCGGCACCAACGGTCAGTCGCTGAATCAGGGGATTGTGGTGGATATGTCGCGCTACATGAACCGTATCCTGGAGATCAATACCGATGAGGGCTGGGTGCGGGTTGAAGCGGGGGGTGATCAAAGATCAGCTTAACGCCTGGCTGAAGCCATTCGGCTTTTTCTTCTCGCCGGAGTTATCCACCAGTAACCGTGCCACGCTGGGCGGCATGATTAATACCGATGCGTCCGGCCAGGGCTCACTGGTCTATGGCAAAACCTCGGACCATGTGCTGGGCCTGCGCGCCGTGCTGCTGGGCGGCGATATCCTTGATACGCGTCCAATGGCTACCGCGCTGGCTGAAACCCTGGCGCAGACGGCGACTCCCGAAGGCCGGCTCTATCAGCAGGTGCTGACGCGCTGCCGCGAGCATCGTGCGCTGATTCTGGAAAAGTTTCCAAAGCTGAATCGGTTCCTGACCGGATATGACCTGCGCCATGTCTTCAGCGACGATATGCAAACCTTTGACCTGACGCGCCTGCTGTGCGGCGCAGAGGGCACGCTGGCCTTTGTCACGGAAGCGCGGCTTGATATCACGCCGCTGCCTAAAGTGCGCCGACTGGTAAATATAAAATATGACTCCTTTGACTCCGCCCTGCGCAATGCGCCTTTTATGGTGGAAGCGCAGGCGCTCTCGGTAGAGACCGTTGACTCTAAGGTGCTGAACCTGGCGCGCGAAGACATTGTCTGGCACTCAGTGCGCGAATTGATCGCCGATGTACCCGACAAAGAGATGCTGGGTCTGAATATTGTTGAGTTTGCCGGCGACAACGCCGCGCTGATCGATCAGCAGATTGAACAGCTTTGTGGCCGCCTTGACGCACTGATGGCGCAGCAGCAGGGCGGCGTGATTGGCTATCAGTTTTGTAACGACCTGGATGGCATTGAGCGTATCTATAACATGCGTAAAAAAGCGGTGGGTCTGTTGGGAAATGCCAAAGGCCGGGCTAAACCGATTCCCTTTGTGGAAGATACCGCGGTTCCACCGGAAAAACTGGCGGACTACATCGTCGAGTTTCGCGCGCTGCTCGACAGCCACGGGCTGAGCTACGGCATGTTTGGCCATGTCGATGCAGGCGTACTGCATGTGCGTCCGGCGCTGGATATGTGTGATCCGCAGCAGGAGATGATGATGAAACAGATCTCCGACGAAGTCGTAGCGCTGACAGCGCGCTACGGTGGCCTGCTGTGGGGTGAACATGGCAAAGGGTTTCGAGCCCAGTACAGTCCGGCATTCTTCGGTGAGACGCTGTTTAACGAATTGCGCCGCATCAAAGCGGCCTTTGATCCGCTCAATCGCCTGAACCCGGGCAAGATCTGTACGCCATACAACAGTAATGATGAAATGATGCAGGTCGATGCGGTGAAGCGCGGAACCTATGATCGTCAGATCCCGTTAACGGTCCGGGATGAATGGCGTGGCGCGATGGAGTGTAACGGCAATGGGTTGTGTTTTAACTTTGATGCCCGCAGCCCGATGTGTCCCTCCATGAAGATCACCCGCAACCGCATTCACTCGCCCAAAGGGCGGGCAACACTGACGCGGGAGTGGCTGCGGCTGCTGGCCGGGCAGGGCGTCGATCCGCTCACCCTGGAAAAGCTGCTGCCTGAAAATCGGCTGTCGCTTCGCACCCTGATTGCCCGTACCCGCAATAGCTGGCACGCCAGCAAAGGGGAGTATGACTTCTCGCACGAGGTGAAAGAGGCGATGTCGGGCTGTCTGGCCTGCAAAGCCTGCTCTACCCAATGTCCGATTAAAATTGACGTGCCCGCTTTCCGCTCGCGCTTCTTACAGCTCTATCACACCCGTTATCTGCGTCCGGTCAGCGATCACCTGGTGGCTGCAGTGGAGGGCTATGCGCCGCTGATGGCAAAAGCACCGAAAGTGTTTAACTTCTTCCTGCGCCAGCCGTGGCTGAAAGAGATAAGTAAAACCCATATCGGTATGGTCGATCTGCCTCTGCTTTCGGCCCCAAATCTGAAACAGCAGCTCAGTGGTCATCCCGCCATGAACATGACGCTGGAGCAGCTGGAAGGGCTGTCAGCCGCTGAACGCGCAAACTGTGTGCTGGTGGTGCAGGATCCTTTTACCAGCTTCTATGAGGCGCAGCTGGTTAACGATTTTGTCAGGCTGATTGAGAAACTGGACTACCGGCCCGTGCTCCTGCCATTCTCGCCAAATGGCAAAGCGCAACATGTGAAAGGTTTCCTGCAACGTTTCGCCCGCACGGCGTCCCGCACCGCCGATTTCCTGAATCGGGTGGCAAAACTGGGGTTGCCCATGGTCGGTGTCGATCCGGCCACGGTGCTCTGCTATCGCGATGAGTATCGTCAGACGCTGGGCGAATCACGCGGCGACTTTAACGTCCTGCTGGTACATGAGTGGTTAGAGCGTGCACTGGCAGAGCGTGACGTGCAGGCCACGGGCGGAGAATCCTGGTATCTGTTTGCGCACTGCACCGAGGTGACCGCGCTGCCCTCCACACCGAATCAGTGGCAGGCGATCTTCTCCCGTTTTGGCGCGAAGCTGGAGAACATCAATGTTGGCTGCTGCGGTATGGCAGGCACCTACGGTCACGAAAGTAAAAACCTCGAAAACTCGCTGGGGATCTACGCGCTCTCCTGGCATCCCCAGCTTCAGCGCCTGCCACGCCAGCGCTGTCTGGCCACTGGCTATTCGTGCCGCAGTCAGGTCAAGCGTGTAGAGGGCAACGGAATGCGTCATCCACTTCAGGCATTGTTAGAGCTAATGTAAAAAAATTGTGCGCGACGTCACGCCCTGGCTGGATTAGAATATCCAGCCTGCGTGACGCATGAAGTCACTTTGCAGCGCAGTGGCCTGGTTCCACTCCCCGACCATTGCCAGTTGATGGCAGAGGCGGGTCAGGGACAATCGCGCCAGTTGATAAGCCTGAAGGCGAAACAGGCGATCGCGATCGCTGTTTCCCATCTCCTGCACCAGTCGGTGATGCAGTTTACCCATGGCATGCAGGTAACTCTGGTCGTCACCGTTCAACTGGCAGATTTCTGCCATATCCTGACAGGCATCGTTAAACTGACGTAGCTGATGAATCGTGCAGTCGGCCCGGTCGAGCTTTGCCTGCGCCATATAAAAGTCGACGGTGATATCACGCACCGCAAACTGATATTCGTCGATTTTGTGCTGCAGCCAGGCTGAGACAGAAAGCGTCATAACGCCACCCTGAATGTGAATGATAATAATTATCATATTCAATTGAGCTGTGATTGCAATTGGCGGGCAGAAAAATTTATCGATTTATCCTGCCTGTCGGTATAATCGGAAATAACAATCTGTTTACATCGCAGAAAGGCGTAACCTATCAATAAGCATTTTTATCAAAAATGGTTATTTAAAAAAGAGTGATTTATTAATAGGTTAACACTGGCTTATTTATGCTGACGCGCTCACCACAAGGTGAGCTGAAGAGGCTATGCTTAATAATTAAGCAAATAAAACCGCACAAGATGATTATCCCTGCAAAACAAGAGGTTGAAGTGATTGGTCAGATCACTACCATAGGGGGATAGCCTGAAAAGGTCCGGACTCAAGAGGTATCAACATGGCATCCGTTAATACAGACTCTTTCTCACCCGACGATTTTGTCTGGAAAGGGCTGACGCTGACTGAAACCGCAGCGCAACAAATTCTCAATCTGGCGGCTCAGGACCCCGATGTCAAGGGTCTGCGGCTCGGCGTAAAACAATCCGGCTGCGCCGGTTTTGGTTACGTCATGGATCTGGTGAAAGAGCCAGTCGAGGATGATTTGCAGTTCTCATTCCATGGCGCAACGTTGTTTGTGCCGCTACAGGCGATGCCATTCGTTGATGGCACCGAACTAGACTACGTTCGTGAAGGCCTGAATCAGATTTTTAAATTCAATAACCCTAAAGCTCAGCACGCCTGCGGGTGCGGTGAGAGCTTTGGCGTCGAGTAAGTGAAATATGTCACGACACAGCGAAACATCTGACGATGTACAAATCTGGGAAGGCAAGCTCAACTACAAAGAGGGCTTCTTTACCCAACTGCAAACCGAAGAATTTGCCAACGGCATCAATGAAGATGTGGTGCGGGCGATTTCGGCCAAGCGTAACGAGCCAGAGTGGATGCTGGAGTTTCGTCTTAAAGCGTTTCGTGCCTGGCTTGAAATGGAAGAGCCACACTGGCTGAAAGCGCACTACGAAAAACTCGACTATCAGGATTACAGCTACTACTCCGCGCCTTCCTGCGGCAACTGTGATGACAGCTGCGCATCAGAACCCGGTGCACTGCAGGCTTCAGGCAGCGCGCCAGCCAGCGATTATCTGACACAGGAAGTGGAAAACGCCTTTAATCAGCTGGGTGTCCCGGTGCGTGAAGGCCGTGAAGTGGCGGTTGACGCCATTTTTGACTCCGTTTCGGTGGCGACCACCTATCGCGGCAAGCTGGCGGAGCAGGGGATTATCTTCTGTTCCTTTGGCGAAGCGATTCAGGAGCACCCGGAGCTGGTGAAGCAGTATCTCGGCACGGTTGTTCCGGCGAACGATAACTTCTTTGCGGCGCTGAACTCGGCAGTCGCCTCTGACGGCACCTTCGTTTATATCCCGAAAGGGGTGCGTTGCCCGATGGAGTTGTCGACCTATTTCCGCATCAACGCAGCGAAAACCGGTCAGTTCGAACGCACCATCCTGATTGCCGATGAAGACAGCTACGTCAGCTACATCGAAGGCTGTTCAGCGCCAGTGCGTGACACCTATCAGCTGCACGCGGCCGTGGTGGAAGTCATCATCCACAAAAATGCCGAAGTGAAATATTCGACGGTTCAGAACTGGTTCCCGGGCGGCGAAGGTGAGGGGGGTATCCTGAACTTCGTAACCAAGCGCGCGCTGTGTGAAGGCGACCACAGCAAGATGTCCTGGACACAGTCTGAAACCGGCTCTGCTATCACCTGGAAATACCCAAGCTGCATTCTGCGCGGGGACTATTCGGTGGGTGAATTCTACTCAGTGGCACTGACCAGCGGTCGTCAGCAGGCCGATACCGGCACCAAGATGATCCACATTGGTAAAAACACCAAATCGACCATTATCTCCAAAGGGATTTCGGCCGGTAAAAGTCAGAACACCTATCGCGGGCTGGTGAAAATCATGCCAACCGCGACCAATGCCCGTAACTTTACGCAGTGTGACTCGATGCTGATCGGTCCTGATTGCGGCGCACATACCTTCCCGTATGTGGAGACCCGCAACAATACCGCTCAGCTTGAGCATGAAGCCACGACATCACGTATCGGCGAAGATCAGATGTTCTACTGTCTGCAACGCGGTATCAGTGAAGAAGACGCCATCTCGATGATCGTGAACGGCTTCTGTAAAGACGTATTCTCGGAGTTGCCACTGGAATTTGCTGTGGAAGCCCAGAAATTGTTAGCCATCAGCCTTGAGCACAGTGTGGGCTGATGCCGTCACACGCGTTGCCGGAAGCAATGTGAAGGAATAAGTATGTTAAGCATTAAAGATTTGCAGGTCAGTGTTGAAGATAAAGCCATTCTGCGTGGCCTGAATCTCGAAATTAAACCCGGCGAAGTGCATGCCATCATGGGCCCGAACGGCTCAGGTAAAAGCACCCTGTCAGCGACGCTGGCAGGCCGTGAAGATTATGAAGTAACCGGCGGTTCGGTCAGCTTCAAAGGTAAAGATCTGCTGGAACTGGCCCCTGAAGAGCGCGCCGGTGAAGGCATCTTTATGGCATTCCAGTATCCGGTAGAAATTCCGGGCGTCAGCAACCAGTTCTTTTTGCAGACCTCGGTCAATGCGGTACGCAAATATCGTCAGCAGGAAGAGCTGGATCGCTTCGATTTCCAGGACCTCATTGAAGAGAAAATTGAGCTGCTGAAGATGCCGGCAGATCTGCTGACCCGCTCAGTCAACGTTGGCTTCTCCGGCGGTGAGAAGAAGCGTAACGACATCCTGCAGATGGCGGCACTGGAGCCAGAACTCTGCATCCTGGATGAGACCGACTCAGGCCTGGATATCGATGCGCTGAAAATCGTGGCGAATGGCGTAAACAGCCTGCGCGACGAGAAGCGTGCCTTTATCATCGTGACCCACTACCAGCGTATTCTGGATTACATCAAGCCAGACTTCGTTCATGTTCTGTATCAGGGCAAAATCGTGAAATCTGGCGACTTCTCGCTGGTGAAACAGCTGGAGGAGCAAGGTTATGGCTGGCTTACCGACGAAGAGTGATTCTGCGCTGCAACAGTGGCATCACCTGTTTGAGTCGCGTGGCGACGTGCGTTCTCTGCAGGCACAGCAGCACTGGCAGCAACTGATGCGCGTTGGCCTGCCAACCCGCAAGCACGAAAACTGGAAGTACACGCCGCTGGACACCTTACTGTCACAGCAGTTTGTACTGCCTGACGCGCCGCAGACCCTGAGCGCTGAACAGGTTGATGCACTGGCGCTGCCGCTGGATGCGATCCGTCTGGTCTATGTTGACGGTCAGTTCCAGCCAGCCTTCAGCAGTCGCGACTGCGAACTGTTTGAGGTTCAGCACAGCGTGGCCGCCGAGCGCCGTCCGCTGCCTGCTGCGGTTCAGCCTGAAGTCTTCCTGCATCTGACAGAAAGTCTGGCAGAAGAGGTGACGACCCTGCGTCTGGCACGCGGTAAATCCGCTGCGCGTCCGGTCTATCTGCTGCACATCACCAGCGGTCAGCAGACGGGTATGAACACGGTTCACTATCGTCATCACCTGCAGCTGGAAGAGAGTGCCGAAGCGGAAGTGATTGAGCACTACGTTTCACTGGATGAGCGCGCCCATTTCACCGGCACGCGCTTTACCTTTGCGGTAGGCGACAATGCCAAACTGACGCACACGAAGCTGGCCTTTGAAAGCAGCGCCAGCTATCACTTTGCGCATAACGATCTGGTCATTGGCAACGATGGCCAGGTCAGCAGCACCAGCTTCCTGCTGGGTGCCGGGCTGTCGCGTCACAACACCAGTACCCAGCTGAACGGCGAAAACACCACGCTGGCTATCAACAGCCTGGTGCTGCCGGTGAAACAGGAAGTGGCGGATACCCGTACTTACCTGGAGCACAACAAGGGCCACTGCGTCAGCCGCCAGATGCATAAAACCATCGTGCGCGACAAAGGCCGTGCGGTGTTTAACGGCCACATTAAAGTGGCACAGCATGCGCTGAAGACAGACGGGCAGATGACCAACAACAACCTGTTGCTGGGCAAGCTCTCAGAAGTCGATACCAAACCGCAGCTGGAAATTTATGCGGATGACGTCAAGTGCAGCCACGGTGCCACCATCGGTCGTATTGATGATGAGCAGATGTTCTACCTGCGTTCGCGCGGTATTGAGCAGGATGCTGCACAGACCATGATTATTCATGCGTTTGCCGCAGAACTGACCGAAACACTGGAAAATGAGGTGATGCGTCAGGCCGTGCTGCAGCGTATCGCGCAACGTTTTCCCGGAGGCGACATATGATGAACTTCGATCTCGAACGCGTCAGGGCTGATTTTCCTATCCTGAAGCGTGAGGTCAACGGTCATCCGCTGGCCTATCTTGACAGTGCGGCCAGCGCACAGCGTCCACTCTCGGTGATTAACGCCGAGAGTCATTTCTATCAGCACGGCTATGCGGCCGTGCATCGTGGTATCCATACGCTGAGCCAGCAGGCGACCAGCGACATGGAGAACGTGCGCGATCAGGCTGCCCGTTTTATCAATGCGCAGTCACAGGAAGAGATTGTCTTCGTCAAAGGCACCACCGAAGGCATCAATCTGGTGGCGAACACCTGGGGCAGCAGTAACCTCCAGGCTGGCGATAACCTGATCATCACTGAGATGGAGCATCACGCCAATATCGTTCCATGGCAGATGCTGGCCCAGCGCACCGGCGCAGAAGTGCGCGTCCTGCCATTAAATGACAACGGTGAGCTGGCGCTGGAGCAACTGGCGGGGCTGATCGACAGCCGTACGCGGTTGCTGGCGGTGACGCATGTTTCAAATGTGCTCGGCACGGTTAACCCGGTTAAAGCGATCGTTGCTCAGGCAAAAGCGGCTGGCGTCATCACGCTGGTGGATGGTGCCCAGGCGGTGATGCATGACAAGGTTGATGTGCAGGATATCGGCTGCGACTTCTACGCCTTCTCCAGCCATAAACTCTATGGCCCGAACGGCGTGGGTATCCTCTACGGCCGCAAAGCGCTGCTGGATGAGATGCCACCATGGGAAGGGGGCGGTTCAATGATTGAGCGCGTCATGCTGCCTACCGGCACCACCTGGAACAGTGCGCCGTGGCGCTTTGAAGCGGGTACGCCGAATACCGGCGGTATTATCGGCTTTGGTGCGGCGATGGCCTATGTGCAGGCGCTGGGACTGGATACGATTCATCAGCGCGAGACGGCACTGATGAACTATGCGCTCGATAAACTGGGCACCGTTCCGGATATCCAGATCTACGGTCCGCAGTCACGAGCTGGCGTTATCGCCTTCAATCTCGGTAAACATCACGCCTACGATGTCGGCAGCTTCCTGGATCAATATGGCATTGCCATCCGCACCGGACATCACTGCGCGATGCCGCTGATGCAGCATTACAATGTACCGGCGATGTGCCGTGCCTCCTTCACGTTCTATAACAGTGAAGAGGAAGTGGATCGTCTGGCTGCCGGTTTGACGCGCATTCATCGTCTGCTGGGCGGCTGAACAGTTTTAACGGAGTCACTGATGGCGAATTTGCCTGAAAAAGAGAAACTGGTTCGCAACTTCAACCGTTGCGCTAACTGGGAAGAGAAGTACCTCTACATTATTGAGCTGGGTTCAAAGCTTCCGGAATCTTCTGAAACCTTGCACCAGCCGGAGAACGTGATTTCGGGTTGTCAGAGTCAGGTGTGGATCAGAATGACCCCGCAGGCGGATGGTTCCATTGCGTTTGAAGGCGACAGCGATGCCGCTATTGTTAAAGGTTTGATTGCTATCGTATTTAGCCTCTATCAGAACCTGCCGCCCGCCGATATCCTGGCGCTGGATGTGCGCCACTGGTTTGGCGAACTGGCACTGATGCAGCACCTGACGCCCACCCGGTCGCAGGGGCTGGAGGCGATGATTCGGTCTATTCGCCATACCGCTCAGAACCTCAGCTAAGTTACACTCCACAGACGCCATCCGGCGTCTGTTTTTTTATCTGACGAGAAAATTGCATGAAACCTGCTTTACGTTTAGCCGGTGCATTGCTGCTGACCTGCTTTGGGCTCTCTGCACCCGCGTTCGCCACCGAATATCCGCTGCCACCACCTGACAGTCGCCTGATTGGCGAAAACGTCCTGACTCAGGTTCCTGACAATAAACAACCTCTGGAAGCGATTGCGGCGCGCTACCAGGTCGGCCTGCTGAGCATGCTGGAGGCCAATCCCGGTACCGATCCCTGGCTGCCCAAAGCGGGCACCCAGCTGACGGTTCCACTGCAGATGATCCTGCCCGATACGCCGCGCGAAGGGATTGTGGTGAATCTGGCCGAGCTGCGTCTCTACTACTATCCCAAAGGGGAGGATAAGGTCATTGTCTATCCCATCGGTATTGGCCAGCTGGGTGCAGCCACGCCAGTGATGGTGACGCAGATCAGCCAGAAGATCCCTAATCCCACCTGGACGCCCACGGCGAACATCCGCAAACGCTACGCCAAAGAGGGCATTACGCTGCCTGGCGTGGTCCCCGCCGGACCGGATAACCCGATGGGGCAGTTTGCCATGCGTCTGGCGCGCGGCACCGGCCAGTATCTTATCCATGGCACTAATGCGAAATTCGGCATCGGCATGCGCGTCAGTTCAGGCTGTATACGTCTGCGTTCAGAAGATATCGAAGCGCTGTTTAACTCAGCCCCGAAAGGGACGCGGGTACAGATCATCAATCAGCCGGTGAAATACGCTGTAGAGCCGGATGGGAAACGCTACGTAGAAGTGCATCAGCCGCTGTCACGCAACGACAAAGACGATCCGCAGACCATGCCGATTGCACTCACTGCCGGAGTGAAGCAGTTTATGAAAAGTGAGAAGAGTGATAGTGCGCTGATTAAAACAAGCTTAGCGCGACGCTCAGGCATGCCTGTGCTGGTCAGCAGTGGGGAGCCGGTGCAGAGTGATACCGTGCCGCCTGCGGGGCTGGAGAGCGCATCTGTGGGGGCTGATAGCCCGGTAACACAGGCTGAGGGTAACGCGGTTCAGCCCTGACCGGATAAGTGCCTGTGAAGGGCACTGAATTCGGAGCAAAAAAAATGGCGCCATAAAGGCGCCATTTTTAAACCAGAACTCTTACTTACGGTAAGAGTGAGCCTGGTTGTCCAGACGCTGGTTAGCGCGTGCTGCATCATCTTTAGCAGCCTGAACGTCTGAACGCACTGCGTTCACGTCGTTGCTCAGCTGGTCAACTTTAGCGTTCAGAGTCTGAACGTCTGAAGACAGCTGGTCGATTTTAGCGTTGCTTGAGCAACCAGCCAGCATAGTTGAAGCCAGAACTACCGCGCCCAGTACCAGTTTAGTACGATTCATTATTTATACCCTCTAGATTGAGTTAATCTCCATGTAGCGTTACAAGTATTACACAAAGCTTTTTAAGTTGAGAATAAATTTTTGATGAGAAGATGCTTAAATTTGATCGTTCGCTCAAAGAAGCAGCGAATCACAGAATATGATAAAAAAATTTAGCGAAAACAGAGAGATTTAATCGGATTAACCTTAATATTAAGAGTATTTGAATAGTTATTTTCGATTGGAATTTTCTGACATTTGGTTTAGGTAGAAATAAAAAAAAGCGCCCGATAAAGGCGCTTCAAAATAATGGTCAGAGAGCGTTTTACAGAACGTGTACAGAAGCGGTGTTGGTAGTTCCGCTTGGTACTAATGCGCCTGACACCAGCACCACGACATCGCCTTTCTGGCCATAGCCACTTTCCAGCGCCGCTTCTTTACCCAGACGATAGAAATCGTCGGTTGAAGCGATCTCAGTCACCAGACGTGTCTCAATCCCTTTGCTCAGGATCAGCTGACGGGCAGTCATCGGATTGGTGGTCAGCGCCAGGATGGTCGCGTTCGGGAAATATTTACGTACGGCTTTAGCAGATTTACCCCCTTCGGTAGCAACCACAATCAGTGGCGCTTCCAGCTTCTCAGCGGTCTCTACAGCACCACGGCAGACAGCTTCTGTGATACGCATTTTGCGGTTATCACTCTGGCTGTCGATGCGGGACTTCATCACGCGATCGGTACGCTCACAGATGGTCGCCATGATGGTGACCGACTCAAGCGGATAACGGCCTTTGGCGCTCTCACCTGACAGCATGACAGCATCGGTACCGTCGAGAATGGCGTTTGCCACGTCACCGGCTTCTGCGCGGGTAGGGCGCGGGTTCTTGATCATGGAATCGAGCATCTGGGTAGCCGTGATGACCACTTTGCGTGCTTTATTACATTTTTTGATCATCATCTTCTGCGCGAAGATCACTTCTTCAACCGGGATCTCAACGCCCAGGTCGCCACGCGCAACCATGATGCCGTCTGAGGCTTCGAGGATTTCGTCGAAGTTGTTCAGGCCTTCCTGGTTTTCGATTTTGGAGATGATCTGGATATGCTCGCCGCCGTTCTGTTTAAGGTGCTCGCGAATTTCCAGCACGTCTGAACGTTTACGGATGAAAGAGGCGGCGACGAAGTCTACGCCCTGCTCACAACCAAAAATCAGGTCGCGCTTATCTTTTTCGGCCAGTGCTGGCAGCTGGATAGAGACGCCTGGCAGGTTAACGCCTTTGTTTTCGCCCAGATCGCCATTGTTCAGGACTTTACACACCACGGTATTTTCAGTGACTTCGGTCACTTCCATACCAATCAGGCCATCATCGACCAGCACCGTGTTGCCGATTTTCAGGTCAGCAGTGAAGCCCGGGTAGGTCACCGCAACGCGCTCGCTGTTGCCAATCACGCTCTGGTCTGTAGTAAAGGTGAAGGTCTGACCCGCTTTCAGAGCCGCATCGTTGCCGCCTTCCAGTTTCATGGTGCGGATTTCAGGGCCTTTGGTATCCAGCAGAATAGCGGCCTGACGGCCGGTTTTCTGCATAACGGCACGCATGTTGGTGATGCGTTGGCCATGCTCAGCGTAGTCGCCGTGAGAGAAGTTAAGACGCATAACATTCATGCCAGCTTCAAGCAGCTGAGTCAGCATCTCTTCGGATTCGGTTTTCGGGCCGATTGTACAAACGATTTTAGTCTTTTTCATGACGGATTTTCTGTAAGTTGTGATGGATGAATAAGGGCGGAATCCGATGGCAGCGCATCGAAGTGAAATTTCTGATTGAGACTGAAATGGGCAGTACTGAGTAAGAATAGGTGACGAAGGCCAGGCGTGCAGGGAAGTTGTGCGGTTACGGTTGGTAACCACCACGCTGTTGTTGCGCAAATCATTTGAGTTATCGCAGTAAGCACGTGATCGCTGAAACCTTTCAAGTAAGCAACGCGGGACAGTATAGACGCTAAGTATGCGAAAACCAATCAAAAAGCAGAACGGGGAAGCGATGCAGATTAATAAAAGTGGAGTTGCGCAAGCTGAAGGAATTCTGAAAGTGGTGCGCTCTAATGGACTCGAACCATCGACCCCCACCATGTCAAGGTGGTGCTCTAACCAACTGAGCTAAGAGCGCATACTGAATATTGGTGCGTCCGAGTGGACTCGAACCACCGACCCCCACCATGTCAAGGTGGTGCTCTAACCAACTGAGCTACGGACGCACTTGGTGCGCTCTAATGGACTCGAACCATCGACCCCCACCATGTCAAGGTGGTGCTCTAACCAACTGAGCTAAGAGCGCAACATGCTGTCAGGGCGACAGCGGGGACGAATATTAACGGCAGCGTGTGAGGCTGGCAAGGGGAAAATAGTTTTTTCGCCATGACTGCACAGCAACTGTGCTAACCGTCGTTTTTTTCGTCATTGCGGGCCATGAATGACCCGCCTCGAACGTTATCGCGCTGCACGCGTCAGGATAATCTCCGCCGGTGATTGCTGTAACCGTCTGATGCGCCAGATCATCATCACCGCAGCCGAGGTCAGGCCGATAATAAAGCCGCACCAGAAGCCCGCAGGTCCCATGCGCGGCACCACCCAGTCGGTCAGCGCCAGCAGATAACCGGCTGGCAGTCCCAGCAGCCAGTAAGCAATAAAGGTAATAAAGAAAATCGACCGCGTATCTTTATAGCCGCGCAGGATCCCGCTGCCAATCACCTGTATCGAGTCTGAGAACTGATAAATTGCCGCCAGCAGCATCAGCTGTGCCGCCAGCGTCACCACTTCAGGGTTGTCGTTATAGAGCAGGGCAATCTGATGACGGAACGTCACGGTAAAAATGGCGGTTAGCGCCGCCATGCTGATGCCTACACCCTGTGCGGTCCAGGCCGCGACCCGTGCCTGCTCGGTGGAGCCCTGACCCAGACGATAACCGACGCGGATGGTGGTCGCGACACCCAGCGACAGCGGCAATACAAACATCAGTGAACTGAAATTCAGCGCAATCTGGTGGCCGGCCACGTTAACGATGCCCAGTGGCGAAACCAGCAGGGCGACCACGGCGAACAGCGTGACCTCAAAGAAGAGCGCCAGCGCCACCGGCAATCCCAGCGTCATCAGGCGGCTCAGAATCGGACGGGAAGGGGGTGACCAGCGGCTCTCCATACGGATATCGCGCATGCTACCCATCCGGCGCACCCAGAAGCGCATGCAGATAAACATCACCCAGTAGACCGAGGCGGTCGCCACGCCGCAGCCGACACCGCCCAGGGCGGGCATGCCGAAGTGGCCATAGATAAAGACATAGTTGAGCGGGATGTTGAACATCAGGCCTAAAAAGCCCAGCACCATGCCGGGTTTGGTTTTCGACAGCCCCTCGCACTGATTGCGCAACACCTGGAAGAAGAGGTAGCCAGGCGCGCCGAACAGCAGGGCATGCAGATAGCCTTCTGCCTTCAGCGCCAGCACTGGATCGATGTCATGCATCGCCCGGATAAGATAACCGGCATGCCACAACAGCACCATAATCAGCAGGGAGACGAAAAAGGCGAGCCAGTATCCCTGGCGGATCTGTTCACCGATGCGTTCGCGGCGGCCAGAACCATTGAGTTGCGCAACGGTGGGCGTCAATGCAAGCAGAAGACCATGACCAAACAGGATGGCCGGTAGCCAGACAGAGGTGCCGACAGCAACGGCGGCCATATCCGTGGCGCTGACTGCGCCGGCCATAATGGTATCCACAAATCCCATTGCGGTTTGAGCCACCTGAGCAAGGATGACCGGAATCGCAAGGGCCAGCAATTGACGCGCTTCTGTTAAATACTTCTGCACGTTAACACCTGACTTATTGAATGAATTAAAAGGGGCAGGAAGCCCGGGGAATTTCGCGAGCTAGTGTAACTGGCGTAACAGAATTCGCCAATCTTTGTCACACAATGCGGTTTGCTCCGCTATAAAGCGGCGGTGCGGGCTGAAATCTAACAGCCGACCTGAGCTGTGATAAACTAGCGTAAACTTCGCAGAGGCAAAGACTATGTTTACCGGTATTGTGCAGGGCACCGCAGAAATCGTGTCCATTGAAGAGAAAGAACTGTTTCGCACCCACACTGTCCGCCTGCCGGAAGAGCTCTTACCGGGTCTGGCGCTGGGCGCATCCGTAGCCCATAACGGTTGCTGTTTAACCGTAACGGCAATTGAAGGCGACCGCGTCAGTTTTGATTTAATTAAAGAGACATTGCGGGTGACTAACCTTGGCGATTTACGTCAGGGCGATGTGGTCAATATTGAGCGTGCAGCGAAATTCAGCGATGAAATAGGCGGACATCTGATGTCTGGTCATATTATGACCACCGCTGAAATCTGCAAGATTATCCAGTCAGAACATAACCGCGAGGTCTGGTTTAAAATCCAGGATGCGGCGCAGATGAAATATATTCTGCATAAAGGGTTTGTCGGCATCGACGGTATCAGCCTGACGGTAGGCGATGTGACTAAGACTAAGTTCTGCGTCTATCTGATCCCGGAAACGCTGGAGCGTACCACGCTGGGGGCGAAGACCTTTGGCGACCGGGTGAATATTGAAATCGATCCGCACACGCAGGCAATCGTGGAGACCGTTGAGCGGGTATTAGCACAGCGCGATGCCGCGGCGGCGATGAGCATGCTGACCGGCCAGTCAACGACAGAGAGTTAATAAAAGACGCGTAAGCACCGCAGACAGCCCAATCGGTTTTACTCTGTCAGCGCTCTAAAAGCGCAGAGCGCCGGGTCAGAAGAGGAAAGCGTCCCACCGCCCGGATAAAAACGCCGGGAGCGTTTTTGAACAACGCAAAGCGTTGGCCCGGCAACGGGCGCACCTCAGGATGAGGTGCGTAATCGCGTGGGCCGGGCGTGTCAGGGATGACAGGTTTTGCGACTTTCCGATCTGAACCTGTTTCTTGAGAAACGCTCCCTGTTAAAGCAAAACAGGCCCTTCTTTTCAAGTGTTCAGCCGGGGTAGCGCCTTCTTAATTGCCCGCTTTTTAACCCCTACCGCGCCACCCGTAATCCCCCCTCAACACCGCGACTGAACACGATCTGCCACAGCTGAATATCACGCGCCCGGAAGGCACCGGCACAGGCATTCAGATAATAGGAGAACATCCGCTTAAAGCGTTCGCCATATTTATCGGCCAGCTCTGGCCAGGCCTGCAAAAAGCGTTCATGCCAGGCCATCAGTGTTTTGTCGTAGTCTGCGCCGAAATTGTGCCAGTCTTCCAGAATAAAATGGGGCTCGCTGGCATCGGCCACATGGCGCACCGAAGGCAGGCAGCCGTTGGGGAAGATATATTTATCGATCCAGGGATCGACACTCATATCAGTTTTAATCGCGCCGATGGTGTGAAGCAGGAAAATACCGTCAGGCTTTAAATTACGATCGACCACGTCAAAATAGGTCGCGTAATTTTTCGGTCCGACATGTTCAAACATACCCACCGACACAATACGATCAAACTGCTCATTCAGATCGCGATAATCCTGCAACAGAATCGTGACGTCTAATCCGCTGCAGCGCTGCTGCGCCAGTTTCTGTTGTTCGGCGGAAATCGTCACGCCATGCACTTTAACGCCATAATGACGTGCGGCAAATTCCGCGAGTCCGCCCCAGCCACAGCCGATATCCAGCAGTGACATTCCGGGTTCCAGCGCTAATTTACGGCAGATCATATCCAGCTTGGCTTCCTGCGCCGTCGCCAGTGTCGTCGCCTCTTTCCAGTAGCCACAGGAGTATTGCATATAGGGATCGAGCATCAGTGAAAAGAGGTCGTTGCCCAGGTCGTAATGCTCTTTACCGACAATCCACGCCCGTTTTTTTGACTGCAGATTGGTTAAGCGTGCGGCGGCAATGCGCAGCGTATCTTTGAAGTGATGAGGCAGCTGCTGATCGAGTTTATGTTTAAGTACCTGATGGAAGAAAATATCCAGTCGGTCACACTCCCACCATCCATCCATATAGCTCTCACCGAGCCCAAGAGAGCCCTCCTGCAGAACACGTTTAAAAAAACCAGGATGATTAATATGAATATCCCAGGGACGTGAACCATTAATTTCGATATCCGCTTTTTCCAGCAGTTCATGAACGATGCGATACCAATGGTTTTCTTCGAGGCTCACTTCTTCTGCATAAGATGAACTCATAGATTTTCCACCACCTGTCCAATCTGAACCTGAACAAAGAGTAGCCAATTTATTCAGGCAATGAGAAACGATGCGGATGGCTCCGCAAACCGGTTATCTGTGTGATACAGAGGACTGGAACAGCCTGCAGCAGGTCGGGTAAGGTGAGAATAACGCGCGCGAATACCGTCCCGGCAGCAGGGTGCCAATCAGATTATTACGTTATTATATTGTTGATTTATTACAGATTTGTTGACCCGGATGAGTATATGCTCACGCGGGTCAATATTCAATAACTTATTGTTAGGGCGCTAACTAAAAAGTCAGTGTGTCACTGATTATCCTGGCAGGCAGTTTGCGCAGAGGCAACAACAGTTTGTGCGCTTGCGGCACGCTGCATGGCGTAACCCATCAGCGCCAGCACAATTGTCACCGTCATCATCAGTGTGGTGGTAAATAGCGGCTGTGTTAAGCCGGCCGACACCGCCAGGCTGGCAGCGAAACAGAGTCCTAACTGCAGTGTGTTCTGCAACGCGGCGGCTTTACCGGTAGCGGTCGGGAAGGGCATCAGCGCACTGGACACCACAATCGGATAGATCGCGCCGTTAGCCAGCGCCATACCGCAGAACGGTACCATCAGACTCACCAGCGTGCTGCTGCCAGCAAGCGCAACAGCAAACAGCGCCAGAATGCTCAGGCTGTAGACGGCCAGCAGCCAGGGCAGCAACTGTGCGCCGTTAAAGCGGTTGAGCAGGGTGCGACAGCCGAAGCCACCAATTAAAAAGGCGAGCGTCTGGGGCACATAACTCAGACCGATATCGGCGGGCGACAGACCCAGATCCGCCAGAATAAAGGGCGATCCGGTCAGCCAGGCAAAGAAGCTGGCTGAGCAGGCGGAGTAGATCAGCACGTTGCCGCTGTAGACCCGTGATTTAAGCAGCGTGAAAAAGCCCGGCTGCGCACCTTTTTCTCCCGCTGCCTTGCGCACGGTGGGCAGACGCAGCGTGGCCAGAATCAACGCCACCGCAATCAGGGTCAGCATCAGGAAAATCGAACGCCAGTGGAAGTGGCCGATCAGCCAGGCACCCAGCAGCGGAGCCAGCGCCGGAGAGAGCGCAACCAGCGGCATAATGGTGGCAAAGACTTTGTTAGCGCGCGCTGCAGGGTAGCGATCCACCACCAGCGCCTGCCAGCTTACGGCAGCGGCACAGACGCCAATCGCCTGGACAAAACGCAGCGCCAGCATCAGATAGATATCATTCACCCACAGCATGCCTGCGCAGCCAGCGCCAAAAATGGCCAGTCCGGACAGCAGCACCGGTTTACGACCGATGCGATCGGAAAGCGGTCCCCAGAAGAGCTGACCCACGGCGAAGCCGCCCAGGAAGAGACTCATACTGGCGCTGATCAGACCGGGTGAAGTGTTAAAGGTTTGCTGCACCGCACCAAAGGCGGGCAGGTACATATCAGTGGCTAAAAAGCCCAGCATGCTCAGCAGGGCAAGGTAGGGCATAAACCCTTTATTCGACAGCATCTGATTCTCATTTTTGCAGGATAAACGCGGCAGAGTGTAAAAGGTGCGTTTGCTGCTGTGAAACGGTAATATTTGCCGATGGCTGTTAAAATTTTTGAAGGCAGATTATGTGGTCAGAATATGTATTAGAAGTGGTTGACGCTGTCGCCCGCGGGGGGAGCTTCAGCGCCGCCGCGCAGGAGTTACATCGGGTGCCCTCTGCCATCAGCTATACGGTGCGTCAGCTGGAGAACTGGCTGGCGGTACCGCTGTTTGAACGGCAGCATCGCGAAGTGGTTCTGACCCCGGCGGGTGAGCATTTTGTCCGGGAAGGACGCAGCGTCATCAAAAAAATGCTTGCCACCCGGCGACAGTGTCAGCAGCTGGCTAACGGCTGGCGCGGCCAGCTAAGCATTGCCGTTGACCGTATCGCTAAACCTCAGCGCACCCGACAACTGGTCAAAGATTTCTATCGCCACTTTCCCGATATGGAGCTGATCATCAGCTATGAAGTCTTTAACGGCGTCTGGGATGCGCTGGCCGATGGCCGGGTGGAAGTGGCGATTGGTGCCACGCAGGCAATACCGGTGGGCGGACGCTTTGCTTATCGGGATATGGGCACGCTTAACTGGCGCTGCGTGGTTGCGCCCGACCATCCTCTGACGCAGGCGAGCCAGATAGATGATGACACGCTGCGGAGCTGGCCCTCCCTGGTGCTGGAAGATACTTCACGGGCACTGCCGCGTCGTATGACATGGACGCTGGATAACCAGCGCCGGCTGGTGGTGCCGGAGTGGCAAACCGGGCTGGAGTGCGTGCAGGCGGGATTATGTGTGGCGATGGTGCCCGGTCATCTGGCAAGGCCACTGCTCGACAGCGGCGAGCTGGTTGAACTGACGCTGCCGGTGGCGTTTCCGGACAGCCCATGCTGCGTCAGCTGGGCAGAGGATCGCGCATCACCGGCGACAGGCTGGTTGCTCAGCTATCTGGGTGATGCGCAAACGCTTAATCAGGAGTGGTTAAGCGAGCATTAACGGCGATAGTCGCGGAACGGGCCATCGGCCACGGAACGGCGCTCAATCAGCGTGGGATGGACCTCAATCGTTTGTGACACTTCGCGCTTACTGGTAATGCGGTCCAGCAGCATTTCCAGCGCTTTCTCACCCAGCTGGGCTTTAGGCTGATGCACTGTGGTCAGGGCCGGTGCGAAATAGCGGGCGTTGCGCACATTGTCATAGCCGATCACCGAAATATCCTGTGGGACGCGCAAACCCATCTCGTCGGCGGCGCAAATCGCGCCCATCGCCATGATGTCACCGCCACAGAACACTGCCGTCGGACGCTGCTTCTGCGACAGGATCTGCTGCATCGCCTGATAGCCTGACTCCGGCTCAAAGTCACCCTGCACAATCCACTCGGCGCGTGGCTGAATACCCGCTTCTTCCATCGCCTTCAGGAAACCGGCATGACGTCCGCCACCGGTGTTACGCTCCATCTGACCGGGGATAGCACCAATATCCCGGTGTCCGCGTTCAATCAGATAGCGTCCCGCCAGATAAGCCGCCCTGGAAAGCATTATCCAGTACCGTGTCGGTGAAGTCGGCGCGCGACTCGCCCCAGTCCATCACCACCATCGGGATATTGCGGTTCTCTTCCAGCATCTGCAGCAGATCGTCCGGATATTCAGAGCACATCACCAGCAGCCCATCGACGCGTTTCTGCGCCATCATGCTGAGATAGGCGCGCTGTTTTTGCAGATCGTTATGCGCATTACCCAGAATCAGCGTATAGCCTTTGTCAAAACAGTGATTTTCAACCGCCTCGATAATTTCAGCGAAATAGGGTGCTTCGCTGGAGGTGGCAAGCAGGCCCAGCGTTTTGGTGTGGTTCACTTTCAGGCTGCGCGCCACGGCGCTCGGCGAGTAGTGCAGTTCTTTAATCGCCTGCCAGACCGCGTTGCGCGTCTCTTCAGCCACAAAGCGGGTTTTATTGATGACGTGCGAAACGGTGGTCGTTGAGACGCCAGCGCGTTTCGCCACATCTTTAATTGTTGCCATGAAAATCGGACTCCAGTGCTTATCTAACTCTATGATAAGCGTAGTGTTAAACGTTTGCGTCTGCTCAGGGTTTTTTCCGCAAAAATGCAGCTTTTAAGGCCAGTCAACAGGCCGCTGGCGGCGTAAAAACGCCTGAAAACGTGCGCAAACGGAATAAGGGTTGCGCGCGTTGCGCAACAAAGGCGGGATTCTAACAAGGCTGAACGGATAAAACGAGATTTTTACCGGGCCCTGTGGGAAAATGCGATACCCCTACTGATTGTGTGACTAAGGAGCAAGCAATGAGTACCGATCTTAAACTGGCTTTAATGACCACCGCGGGCTGTCTGCTGATGATTGTGGCCTTTAGTTTTACCGCTATTCTGCACTAAAAAAAAGCCGGGATTATCCCGGCTCTCTTCTGGTTGTTCTGCTGCTCAGCGTATGGTTTTTGGCGTCATCACCCGACGTGCACCAATATAGTGACGCTGCCAGTAATCTTCTCCTAACGCGCTGATCTGAATATCTTTGCCGGTGCGTGGCGACTGGATAAACTTGCCATCACCCAGGTAAACGCCGACATGGTCCGCAGTACCGCGTCCATTGATACGGAAGAAGACCAGATCGCCTTTCTCCAGCGACTCACGCTTGATCGGTGCGGCATCACGCAGGTGGTACATCTCGTTAGCGGTACGTGGGATCTTAAACTTCACCAGATCTTTATAGGCGTACCAGACCAGGCCGCTGCAATCGAAACCGGTATGGGGAGAGGTGCCGCCCCACTGATAGGGTTTACCCAACTGACCCATTAGCTTGGTCATCGCGGTTTCGCGGGCCTTCTGGTAGCGCTGACGGTGAGATTTGCTCATCTTAATCGTGCCGGTTTCGCTGGTGGTGACCTCAGCGGTTTTCAGCAGGCGCTGATGACCATAACGTTTTTTCTCTTTGTTCTTACTGAGACGGGCGGTTTTTAGCGAGGTCTTTTTAGCAGGCGTCTGTTTTGCGGTGAGTTCGACTTTTTTCAGTTTTTTTGTTTTTAGTTTTTGAACCGGGCTGAGGCGAGTCTTTTTCGTCACCGTTTTGACCGGGCGACGCTTGCGACGCTCATCGTCGCGCGCACTCTTTTTCTCTGCTTTATGCGTACTGACGTTCACCGGTGCGTGAGGCGACGCAGCGGCGATGTTGAAAAACAGTTGCGCAAAGGCCAGCATGAAAAACGTAATGATTAAACGCATAGTCCGTTGATTAGTTAAGTTGTCAGGGCCACTACGCACCGCGACAAGTTGAGATTAATCTGATCCAGGATCAGCGCCGAGGCCATTCTAGTCCAGTTCTTTTAAAAAACTGTAATGCCTTTTAATATTAATCTTTGCAACCCACGCAATTGTGCTGAAAATGAACATTTTCAGCGTCTTATATCAACGAAATTATTACGAATTATTAATCTGTTACCTGCTGTTAATAATCAGGAATTCAGGTGTCCCGGAGCAGGACTTAACAATGATGGCGATTTAATCGGGCAGCGATC
>CATOTO010000218.1:0-37146 GCA_951812925.1 Calliopum simillimum | reverse complement strand
ATCCGGACAGGGAAAGCAGAATGAGAGATGCGATAGCCCTCACTGCCATCCTGTTATTTAACTGCGTCATATTTATCCTCCTGAATAATATGTTGAATGCTTTAAGTTGTTGCTGATAACGGATAAGCGAAGCAGACTGTCACTAATCAGTGATGGATAAAAAATGCCTGCGGATAATCCCGCAGGCATTTTGCCTGCTGAAAACTGCAACTATCCCGGACGCGTCGGGTGCCTCCCGATAGGTCAGAAAAGTCAGAACCTGACCTGCCGTTACTGCTCATTGCCTGGATGAAGGTATATTTGTGTCTGACCTGGCCCCGCCGCTGAGGGGGATTCGCGTCCGTCTGTTCTCATCCATCAGCTTCCCTGAAGAAAACTGAGCGGTGCCGGGTGCCTCCCGGTGAGTCAGGAAATGCCACACCTGACCCGCTAATTGGCAGGCTTTCACCCCTTTGTGGCTTAGCCCCGCCGCTGAGGGGGATTCACCGCATAAGAAAAATAGCACATATAATACATTAGACTTGCGCATTTTTTATTTGTAACTGGTACTGGTGTGTCGCGTTCAGCGAGGCACCGTCATAAGTCATTCGAATTTTCTGCAGTAAATCTCCACGGCAGCAGGTCGCGCAGCCGGTTCACCGGCCAGTCCTGGACATGCGTGAGCACATAACGCAGCCACGCCTCCGGCTCCACGCCGTTCACACGGCAGGTGCCGATAAGGGAGTACAGCACCGCTGCACGCTCTCCGCCCGCGTCTGAACCCGCGAACAGCCAGTTCTTCCGGCCCAGGGCAACGCCGCGCAGCGCGTTCTCCGCGATGTTGTTGTCTATCTCCGCCCAGCCGTTGCTGCAGTACAGGTTCAGCGCGTCCCACTGCTTCAGCAGGTACGCGAAAGCCTTTGCCGTATCCGAGTGGCGCGACAGCACCGTCATCTGCACCTGTATCCAGTCGTACAGCGACTGCATCAGCGGGACGGTTTTCTCTTTCCTGGCCGCCAGCCGCTCGTCTGCCGGGCTGCCGCGTATCTCCGCCTCGATGGCATACAGCTCACCGATGCGCCCCAGCGCTTCGGTTGTGATATCGGTCGGCGTGCGGGCGTGAACGTCGTGGATTTTCCGGCGGGCATGGGCCATGCAGGCTGCTTCCGTGATGCGGCCATCTTCGTACAGGGCATTGTAGCCACCGTAGGCATCCGCCTGCAGGATACCGCCGTATCCGGCAAGATGCTGCTGTGGGTGAACACCCTTCCGGTCAGGCGAGTACGCGAACCATACCGCGGGCGGCAGATGTGAACCCGCGTTGCGGTCATCTCGCACGTAGACCCACAGCCGGGCAGTGCGCGTTTTTCCGCTGCCCGGCTCCTGAACAGGTACCGGGATATCGTCGGTGTGCACTTTGCCCGGCATCAGCACGTACTGACGCAGCAGGTCGTACAGCGGCTCCAGCAGCTCGCTGACCGCACCGGACCAGCGCCCCAGCGTCGCCCGACTCAGCTCCACGCCCTGACGGCGGTATATTTCCGACTGGCGGTAGTGGGGCGTATGTTCGGCAAACTTCGCCGTGACGATACGCGCCAGCAGGCCGGGACCTGCGTAGCTGCGCTCGATGGGTTTTGACGGCATGGGGGCCTGTGCGATGTTGTCACAGTGGCAGCAGGCCAGCTTCGGACGCTGCGTTTCGATAACCCTGAATGCGCTGCTTATGAGCTCCAGCTGCTCCGACACGTCGCAGCCCAGCGCAGTGAGCTCGCCGCCGCATTCCGGGCAGGCGGTTTCTGCCGGCGGCAGCGTGCGGGTTTCACGGGGAAGCGAGGCGGGCAGCGGCTTGCGGGCGGAAGACTGGCGCAGCGGCTGCGGGAGTGCCGGGTCGTGCTGCTCACCCAGCACCTCCGCCATCTCCTCCTGCAGGGCGCTGATGCGCTCTTCCGCCTCGCGTACCTGGCGCTGCGTTTTCTCGCGCAGCTTTTCGGAGCTTTTGCCGAACTGCATGCGCTGCAGCTTAGCGACCAGCGCTTTCAGCCGGTTTATTTCGCTGGCGTACGCCGTCACCCGCTGTGAGAGCAGGCGGTTATACTCCGCCATTTTGCGGATGGTGGTCTGCTGCTCCTGCAGCTGCGCCCTGAGCCGGGCGTTTTCATCGGGGTATGAGGTGTCCATGAACCCACTTTAGCGCAGGTTACACCCGCAGGCCAGGTCGTTCCGTCCGCTGCGGATGCCGCCAGTTAATGCCTTCCAGCAGCATCGACAGCTGCGCCGGCGTCAGGTGCACCTTACCGTCACGGGTCACCGGCCACACGAAGCGGCCACGCTCCAGCCGTTTGGTGAACAGGCACAGGCCGTCCCGGTCCGCCCACAGCACTTTTATCATGTCGCCCCGCCGCCCGCGGAAGATGAACAGATGCCCGCTGAACGGGTCATCCCGCAGCGTGTTCTGCACCTTTGACGCCAGCCCGTTGAAGCTGCAGCGCATGTCCGTCACGCCGGCAACCAGCCAGATGCGCGCCCCGGCGGGAAAGTTAATCATGCCTCACCCTCCCTGAGTTCGCTGACCAGCGCGCGCAACAGCTCCGGCGTCAGCGGCCCGGTCAGGCTCAGACTGCCGCCCGGTAGCGTCAGCTTGCAACTGATGACCGGTGGAAGGTCCGCTGATACGGCCCCGGTCCGCCCTGGCGGAGGCGAAAGAGGCTCCACGGTGACGGGGATGAGTGTGGCTCTGCTGGCAGGATCCAGCAGCCCCTGGCGATGCAGATTACGCCAGTTAAAAACCAGATTGTCGTTAACGCCATGCTGGCGCGCCAGCTCTGCCACACAGGCCCCCGGCTGCAGGCTCAGCTCCGCCATACGGATCCTGAACTCCAGAGGCCAGTCCGGACGGCGTTTTTTGACGGGAAGGTTTGTTTCGAGGTTGAAGGCGTAAAGCTCATCCTCAAGGCGTTCCGGCGTATACCCTTCCGGCAGTGGCCAGTTAATGCCGGTGCGTCGAAAGCGCGTAAACATTTTATGAACGGCGGAAGAGCTGATATTGAGTTGTTCAGCGATTTCACGGTAGGTCAGTGCATCGTTAAATCGCAGGCTGAGTGCAGTGGTGATCCAGGTTCTTCTGGAGTAAGGCGTATTTTTGTCCACGGTAGTGTCCATGTTCGCGAAAGTGTCCATGGTAGGAAACACGGGCGAAAATAAAAGACGGTCTGGATGAGACGCTTACGAATTATGCGTGCTTTCTTCAGGGGGAAATATCGGAGCGGGGCGGTGCGGATGACTGAAACTCAGCCATGATGTGTAGGACAAGGACGACGTGCTGGCCTTTGCGCCCGCCAGGGCGCGGCGGCAGAGATTGATTACAGGTAATAGAGTTCCAGCGTGGTCAGTCCGCTTAGCGGGCTGCGCTGGCGGTTCTCAATTTTCATCTGGCCATTGGCGAGAGGGCGCAGACGGTAATTTTCCGTTTCACCCGGGCGCAGTGACAGAGCGCGTAAGTTCACTGCTTTATTCTGCTGACAGCTAACGCTTACCGTTAACTGTGCGCTGTTGCTGCCCGCGGCTGTGGGCTGGCAGGCTTCCGGCACGATCACCCCGGTGACGCGTACGCTGAGGCTTTCCGTGGCAAAAACGCCAGGACTGGCCATTAGGCCAGACAGTAATAGTGCAAATGTGATTTTTTTCATCTTGATTCTCCTGTTCAGGTGCAGCCTTATTATGGCGCATTTGGACCCGGTATAAGGATCGGCATTTTCGGGCAACGACATAAATATTTTTTGAAAAAGCAGCCGCCCGCAGAAGAGGAAAATCGAAGGGGTTAACTTTACTGAATAAAATCAACAGGTCAGTATGTTTAAGGGGAAGGCGGAATGGAAGGGCACTTTAAAGCAGAACCGATGCGTGCCCCTGACAGGGCAACGCATCGTGAAAGATATTAAACGCTACTCTGACTACCAGCTCCAGCGCACCCCGAGGCTGCCGCCGAGCGGGGCTTCAACTTTGTTGCCTTTGCTGTAGTCCACCTCGCCATACATCTGCAGCGACGGCGTCAGCTGGGCGCTGACCCCCGCGCCATACTGGCCGCGCAGCCCGGAGGGGTTATTGCTGAAGCGAATACCATTGAGCACCACCGGGTTACTGTCGACGAACTCGTTGATCGCCGCCGCTTTCAGCCACGGCTGGATCTGCGCACCGCTCTCCAGCGTCAGGGTGCGGCCAAGCACCAGATTCAGCGCCGCCTGCTGCGAACGCATCGCCCCCGTTTTAACCTGCATGCCATTATCCAGCTGCCACGGCTTACCGTTAATCCAGCCGGTTGACAGCAGGGCGGAAGGCTCGATAAACAGCCCGCGATCGAAGTCAATATGGCGGCCGAGTTCAGCCGAAAGCGCCAGCCCGGCTGTATTGAAACCGCCTTTAGCAAGATTGCCACCTGCCATCAGCGCGCGGGTGCGGGTGCTGTAGTTATTGGCTTTGGCGACCGCGTCCAGATACCAGCCATCCTCAAGCAGCCAGGTGTTATAGGCACCAATAAAGAAGCTGCTGATTTTACCGCTGCTGCGGTCGGCCAGGTCGAGCTGGCTGTCCGCTGAAACCGCCAAACACGCCCAGCAGCATCTGCTGCTCACCGACTGCTTTAGCGGCATCCGCGCCCAGCATCATGCCCTGCTGATCGATCTTCACGCTGCTGTTCTGAATCCCGCTGAGGCGTGAACGGTTGCCCAACATCCTTATCCACGCTCCACCCTGCTGGTTACCCAGGCGAATATCTCCCAGTCGGGTGCGTAAGGTGCTTAGCTCGCCCTGTGCGACCTGCGGCAGTGCGTTGGAGATCCCCAGCGCGCTGCGCGCCGAGGCGCTGAGCTGCGGGTTAACTACCGGCTTAACCACCGGTCGGACAACGGGATTTACTCCCGGTGGCGTAACGGGGGCCACGATTGGCGGCGTGTCAGTGTCAGTACCCGGTTCTGATGGCTGCGTTGGCTGTTCCGGATTGTCCTCGCCCGGCGGTAGATCAATATCTGGCGTATCCGGGTTGGCTGATTTTGCCGCCAGTACCCAGTCAGCACCGCGCTGCTGAAGTTCATACTGGTATACACCGGCATCCACCGCGCCATTTTTCAGGCTGAAGGTCGCGTCACCGCCGCCCGTCAGCACCACCGGAAGCACGCCTTCGCTGTTAGCCGGTTCCGCGCCGCTGTCATTAATGCTCAGCTGGTGATCACCTGCTGCGGTGCCGTGAATATCCAGCAGGTCGCCGCGCAGCGCGGCAATATCGGTATTCATGGCAAAGTTACCGTTCCCGCTCAGTGAATCCAGCGTCAGGGTAGAGAAGGCACCGGGGTGAGCAACAAAAATTGACCTGGCCATTCTGCTGCAGTGCGCCCACGCTCGAGTTGGCGCTCAGATTCCAGCTGCTGTTATCCAGCGTTAGCGTGGAGATATTTTGTGCCGCGCCGGTCAGCGTAGAGAGCTGACTTAGCGTAACGTTGACACTGTCCGCGGCGGTCGCCCTGAGATCGCCATTAATCACCACCTGATTATCTGCCTTCAGATCGATCTGACTGCCGGCGTTGACATCCAGCGCCACGCCGCTGCCGCTGTTGACCGTGGTACCGTTGCTCAGCTGCACGCTGCTGTTGGCGCTACTGGCGATGATTGCCCGGTCGCGCTCGCTGCTGAGGTGGCTATTATCCAGCGTTACACTGCTGGCCAGGCCCGCGCTATTACTGCTTAGCGATAAACCTGCCGCGGTGCCGTGGGTGCTGAGGTCGCTGTTGGCAATATTCAGGGTTCCCGAACGGGTAGCCAGCGCGTAAGCACTGTCGCCAGCGGTATTAACCGTCAGGTTATCACCATTGATGATCGAGCCGGGATAGGCCAGCAGGCCGGTCGCACCGTCGCCTGTGGTGGTGATGTCGCTATTGGCCAGCGAGATCGCGCCCCCATTGGCGGCAAACACCCCCAGCCCACCGCGGCCGTCGCTGTTAACCGTGACCTTATCACCGTCAACGCGCGATTCGCTGTACAGGCCATAGCTGCTGACGCCATGAGTGGTGAGCTGCGAGTTGCTGATAATCGCCGGACCGTAGTGCGCGTTAAACGCATGGGCACCGTTACCCTCGGTGGTAAAACGGCTGTCGCTGACATCGGCGCGGGAATTCGCATCGGCAATCCACACCCCATCGGCTCCGTTGCCGCTGGTGTGGATCTGGCTGCCGCTGACCGTGGCGCTGGCATTTTTATTCACGTTAATGCCAATGCCGTTTTGGGTAGCAATCTGGCTGTTACTCAGCGTGATATCGCCTTCAAGCAGCCAGACGCCATTGCCGTTAGCGGTGGTAATGGCGCTGTCGGTAATGGTGGCCGTGGCGTGCCCGCCGTTAGCGTTATACAGATTGATACCGTCATTGAAGTCAGCCGTCACCAGAGTCAGATTGTTGCCGGTCAGCTCCCCGTTGCCCAGCATCAGCGCACCCTGATAACCGCTACCCAGCACGCTAATGGTTGAATCGCTCAGAGAAGCCATCACCCGTTGGCTGCCGTCAGAGAGGCTGTAGGCCAGCACAACGCCTTTCGCTTCGTTGCCGCTGGAGGAGATGGCCAGATTGCTGGCGCTCAGCGTGCCGTCAGCAAGCAGCACGCCACTGCTCTGTGCGCCGGTGGTGGTTAACGTCAGCGGCGTGGTCGCGCTGCCGTTCAGGGTTAACTGTGCCGCACGCGCCCCGTTGACGGCGGCACTGTTGACGCCCTGGGTGGTGACCTTACCGCCGTTCATGGTCAGACTGGCATTGTTGACGCGCGCCCCATCTGCCATCAGACCATTGGTGGCCAGAGTTGCGTCACGCAGATTCATCGCCGCCTGACTGGTGGCATAAGCCGCGAAAAGCATACTGCCGGAGGTGGAAAACGTCAGCGGCTGATTGGTTTCGAGCAGGCTACCCACATCGCTGGCGAACAGAGGATAGTCACCGGCAATCGCGCTGCTAAAATCATTGAGGGGCTGCATATAGTTGCCGCCGGTCGCACTGTAACCTGCCTGGGCATTAAAGCTTAAGGTGCATGAAGAGATCGCGAGCAAACAGCACTGAGATAATAATGAACGTCGCATAAGTATCATTTCTTCTTCAAAGATAAGTGAACAGGGAAAATTAAATAAAGAGAATCTGTGAATTAAATTAATAACGGCTTCAACAGATCGGCTTTATGTGAGGTTAATTTGAAAACCCTATAATCCTACGCCCTTGCAGGGAGGTTTTAATATGACGCAACATGTTGCTGAGTGGGCAGATTCTTTTATTTAGTGGTCCTTTTCCTACCGGCTTACACGCCCCAGGATATTTCTGGTTTTTTTTATTCTTTCGCTTTGCCAAAACAAAATGATGTGACAGTATTTAATCAGACATAAATAATGACATGAGGCCATCCATGGCAAACATACTTGTGATTGACGACCATCCGGTTGCCCGCTTAGCGATCAGAATGCTGCTGGAAAAAGACCAGCACAACATCGTCGCCGAGGCTGACGATGGCCTGCAGGCGCTTGCTCTGGTGCGCAAGCTCTCGCCCGATCTGGTGGTGGTGGATATTGATATCCCCTCGCTTAGCGGGATTGAAGTTATTGAGAAACTGCGTGCCGGAGGCTTCAAAGGCGGCTTACTGGTGCTAACAGCGCGGGATGATGAACACTACCTTGGCCGCTGCATGAGTATTGGCGCCGATGGTTTTGTCAGTAAGAAAAATAACCTGGAAGAGCTGGGTGACGCGGTACGCGCAGTGGTTCGCGGCTATGGTTATTTCCCGTTGAAACGCAGCAATGGCGATGCGGTACACGCGCCTGAAAAAGAGATGGAACTGATTAAATCACTCTCCAGCCGCGAGTTGCAGGTGCTGCGCTGCCTGGCGCGTGGCATGAAGGTAATTGATATTTCACTGCAAATGCATATCAGTAATAAGACCGTCAGTACATATAAAACCCGGGTTATGACCAAACTTGAACTTAGCAGCACGCTGTCGATGATCGACTTTGCCCGCCGCAATAATCTGGACTAATACCGTGAAAAAAATGCTGATTGTCGTTGCGCTGTTAGCCGGGTTTTCAGTAAGCGCGGCGGAAGCGCCAGCCGAGCCTCCTGAACCTTTACAGATCAACAGCCGTGAGAGTTACAGTCCGCATCAATTTTCCCTCAGTGACTATGAGTGGCGCTGGCTGGGGCAGAAGAGAGAAATAAAGGTCGGCGTATGGCTGGCAGAGACGCCGCCGTTTGATATGTTCACCGAAGCGGGAAGTTTGAAGGCATTGATGCTGACTACACCCTGCTATTAACGCAATATCTCGGCCTGCGCTCGCAGGTGTTGCGTTACGATTCACGCGATGCAGCCTTGCAAGCCCTGAAAAATAATCAGGTGGATCTGGTGCTGGACCCCAATGGCAATCCGTTACCCTCCTATAGCAGCCTGATCGGTAGCGATCCCTTTATGGAGGATCGCCCGACCTTAATTCGTCGTATCGATGCGCCGGTTAGCAATATCAATCTGGATAAACGGCCGCTGCACCTGGCCGTGGCGTCCAGCTATCTCGACAGTGCCTGGTTAAACCAGCATTTACCTGAAGCGCATATTAAGCGTTTTAATGACGATAGTGCCGCGCTTGCCTCGCTGGCATTCGGTGACAGCGACTTTTATCTCGGTAACCTCACTACCGCCAGCTATCTGATTGGCCGCAACTACAATAACCTGCTGGCCGTTCAGTCAATTTTTCCGGCCAGAGCGCCCGGCAGCCGTTTTCTGCTGCGCAGCGAAGACCAGCTGCTGGTCAATGCCGTGAATAAAGTGATTGCTGCTATTCCCCCCTCGCAGAATCAGGTGATTTATCAGCAGTGGAGTGAGGGCAGCGATATGCTGCCGGCGCAGCAGAGGCTGCAACTGACCGAAGCAGAAAAACGCTGGCTCAGTGCCCATCGCACCATTCCAGTGGTGGTTAATTCGCTGTATGCGCCTTTTACCATGTTTGACCATAATGGTGACTTTTACGGTATCAGCGCCGATATTCTGCGCTTAATTCGTTTGCGTACCGGCCTCAACTTCACGCCAGTCCAGGTTGATTCAGTCGGGGATATGTTTGCCGCTGTCAAAGAGGGAAAGGGGCTGTTTATTGGCGCCATCAGCTACAGCACGCTGCGCGACTCCAGCCTGCGTTTCAGCCGGCCCTATTTTAGCTCGCCGTTTGTGCTGGTGGTGAATCGTAAAACCGCATTACCTTTTACCCTCAGTGCAAAGGTACGCATTGCCATCACGGCGAATAATCAGCTGATCCCTGAGCTAAAGCAGCGCTACCCGGGCATCCAGCTGCTGACGGTTGATAATGCCAGCCTGGCGATGCAAATGGTCAATGAGGGGAAAGCGGATGCGGCGATCCACACTCTGGCAGGGGCAGGATATATGATCGATCGCTACTTTCGCGACGATCTGAAAATTGCCACGACGATGGATGAGAGCAACCCGGCGCAGCTGGCATTTGCCGTGCGCCGCGATCAGCCAGAACTGTACAGTATTCTCAATAAAGCACTGGCGGATATCTCCCCGCCTAGCCTGACCCGGGTGATTAATAAGTGGCAAACCACCCCGGATGTTCGCCTCGATACCTGGACTGTCTACCGCAAGCAGTTCTGGCTGCTCGGAGCTATCACGGCGGTGATTGGTTTAACCTCGCTGGTGTGGATCTACTATCTGCGCAGGCAGATAGCCGCGCGCCGTAAGGCGCAGTTCAGCCTGCAATCGCAGCTGCAGTTCAGCGATACGCTGCTAAACAGCGTGCAGGTGCCGGTCTATGTTATCGATCTTAACGGTGGGCTGGTGCTGTTTAACGATCCCTGGCAGCAGTTTTTCAAGCTAGAGATGAGCACGCAGGCCAGAGGCAGCATTGCACAGAGTGACAACCCGCTACATGTCATCTGGCAGTCGATGGCAGGCGAGGTGAAGAGTGCGCACCAGCAGAATTTTTCGCTGTTCAACGGCGAAAGCTGGCGCAGTGTGACGCACAAAGCTGTGCCCTACGTGGATGATAAGCAACAGGTTATTGGGCTTATCTGCAGCTGGGTAGATATCACTGAGCACCAGTCGCTGACCTCTGAACTCTCTGAGGCGCGTGAACGTGCAGAGCAGGCAAATCGTGCTAAGAGTACCTTCCTTGCGACGATGAGCCATGAGATCCGCACCCCGGTCAGTGCGATCATTGGCCTGCTCGAGCTGGCCGTGAGCGCCCCCGGTAAAAAGACCGATGAGGATGAACCGGTCAGGGTGGCGTGGGAATCTGCCCGCTCGCTGATGGGGATCATCGGCGATATCCTGGATATGGCGCGTATTGAGTCAGGCAAGCTGGAACTGGCCCCGGAGTGGGTGCGAACCCGCGAACTGGCCCCCCCGGTGGTCAGGGTGTTTGAAGGCCTGGCGCGCCAGAAGAGTCTGGTTTTACGCTACGCTGAGCCGAACGTCATGCCGTATGAACTGCATATTGACGCGCTGCGTTTTCGCCAGATTTTGTCTAACCTGGTGAGCAATGCGATTAAATTTACCGAAAAGGGCGGCGTTGATGTGGATATTAATCTGCTCAAGCAGTCCCCGGGTGAAGTGATATTAAGCGTAACGGTTAACGACAGTGGCCGCGGCATTGAAATCACTGAGCAGCGTGATATTTTCAACCCTTGGGTACAGGCGCAGGCTGGCCGCAAGCAAAGCGGTTCAGGCCTGGGGCTGGCGATCTGTTCACAGCTGGTACAGATGATGGGCGGTAACATCTTCATGGAGAGCCAACCGGGTAACGGAACGCGCGTCACCTTTACCCTGACGGTGCCTGCGCGTGACTATACCCCTGCAGCCGTTTCTGCACCGACAGATGCCGATGACGGTGACATCACTTCACTGCGCATTCTGGCGGTCGACGACCACCCGGCTAACCTGATGCTGCTGCGTCGCCAGCTGGCGCGTCTCGGGCACACCATTAGCGAAGCCTGTGACGGAGAACAGGGCTGAGAGATGTGGCAACAGCAGGAGTTCGATCTGGTGATTACTGATTGCAGCATGCCGGGCATGGACGGCCTGGAGCTGACGCGCTTGATCCGCCAGCACCAGCAGCGGCCGGTGATGATAGTGGGATTAACGGCGAACGCCTGGCCGGAGGAGCGCGCTCGCTGTCAGCAGGCGGGTATGGACGACTGCATGTTTAAACCGCTTCAGCTCCCTCAGCTTAAAACCATGCTGCGCCAGGTATCCAGGCAGCTGGGCGAGACACAGATACCGACTGAAGAGCGCCCGGTGACGCTGGAGCAGCTGGTGAATTTCCCGGCGCTGCAGCAGCTGACGCAAAATGATGACGAGCTGCTGCATGAGCTGCTGCAAACCACTTCGGCAACCAACCAGCAGGATCTGGTGCAGGCAGGGGATCTGGTCGAACTTGAGGACTGGCCGGAACTGGCAAAATGCATCCATCGTCTGTCAGGCGCCGCACAGATAATCAGTGCGTTTAAGGTGGAAGCGCTGTGCCGGGAGCTGGAGAGTGTCTGCCGCGAAGAAAATGTCGACCGCCAGCGCGTGCATCAGCTTTGGCAGCAGGTGCAGAAGGATTCGCAGGTGCTTGAGGCTGCCATGCAGCGGTGGTTAAGTCAGGATTAAAAAGAGTAGGGGGCGCAAGCCCCCTACTGTCAGGTTCAGGCGACCGGACGAGCCACGATGCTGCGGGTTTCCATGCGCACTTCGGCGATGGTCACCTCAATCAGGTCGGTGACGCGATAGACCACCTCACCTTTGATCTGCACCGTGCCGTTTTCATTGCTCAGCACCAGCTCATCGCGTACCGCATGAATAAACGGTGCCGGGATAAAGGCGACAGCGCCGTTATCCTGCAGACGAACACGCATGCCGCCGCGCGAGACGTCGATAACCTCGGCGCTAAAGCGCCGATCGGTGCCGACCGCTTTCTCAAGGAATCGCGAGTAGAGCCAGTCACCGACATCGCGCTCCGCCATGCGGTTTTGACGGCGGCGCTCGGCCATTTTCACCGTCAGCTCATCGGCAGGGCGCTCAGCGGCTTCACCTTTGATCATCGCTTTCAGCAGGCGGTGGTTAACCATGTCGCCGTACTTACGAATAGGGGAAGTCCAGGTGGCGTACGCCTCAAGGCCAAGACCGAAGTGCGGGCCAGGAGTGATGCTCACCTCAGCAAAAGACTGGAAGCGGCGAATGCGGCTGTCAAGGAACTGGGTGGGCAGCGCATCCAGCTCACGGCGCAGGTTACGGAAACCGTCCAGCGTGGCAATCGCCAGCGGATCGGCGGTGACGCCGTGGTTGGCCAGCACGCCAGCAGCCAGCTCCGCGTTGGCTGCATCAAAGCCGAGGTGCACGTTATACACGCCAAAGCCGAGCTTATCGCGCAGCACGGTGGCAGCGCAGATATTGGCAAGGATCATCGACTCTTCCACGATGCGGTTAGCAATGCGGCGGTGTTCGGCGACGATATCCAGCACTTCGCCTTTCTCACCCAGCAGGAAGCGGAAATCAGGGCGGTCTTTAAACACCAGCGCATGCGCCTGGCGCCATGCGCTGCGTGCCAGGCATAAGCGGTGCAGCAGGCGGATCTGCTCAGCAATCGCTTCGCTTTCCGGCTGCCATTCGCCGCTATTTTCCAGCCAGTCAGACACGTTGTCGTAGACCAGCTTGGATTTTGACTCAATCCAGGCGGCGAAGAAATGGATATCCTCACCCAGCGTGCCATCCGCAGCCACGGTCACGCGGCAGGCCAGCACCGGACGGCGCTCACCGGCACGCAGTGAACAGGTGTCATCAGACAGCTGGCGCGGCAGCATCGGGATATTAAAGCCCGGCAGATAGTTAGTGAATGAGCGTTCAGCGGCGACCGCATCCAGCTTGCTGCCGACCGGCACGTAAGCCGTCGGGTCAGCGATGGCGATAGTCAGATTCAGCGCGCCGTCGGCGGCCTCTTCCACATAGAGCGCATCATCCATATCTTCGGTGCTGGCGCTGTCGATGGTGACGAAGTTCAGAGCAGTGAGGTCTTCACGCTCCAGCCCTTCATCCAGCATCTCTTCAGGCGCAGCCACGTCCGGGGCTTCACGCTCCAGATTGTGGCGCGACAGCGTCACCCACCACGGAGCCAGATGGTCATCCGCAGTGGTAATAAATTCGGTCAGTTCAGCATAGAAGGTGCGGTCGCCCTTCAGCGGATGGCGGCGCATCTCTGCCACCGCCCAGTCTCCGGCCTGAAAGTCATGCTTCACGCTGCGCTCTGCGCGGCACTGGATCGCATCTTTCAGCAGGGGATGGTCGGGAACGATCGACAGGCGGTCGTCTTTTCTCTGTACCCGGCCTACAAAACGCATCAGGAAAGGTTCAATCAGCGTTTCAGGATCGGCAACTTCGCGATCTTTGTCGGTCTGAATCACTGCGCTCACGCGGTCACCGTGCATCACTTTTTTCATGAACGGTGGCGGAATAAAGTAGCTTTTCTGCGGGTCGACTTCCAGGAAGCCAAAACCTTTTTCCGTGCCTTTTACCACACCCTCAACACGCGGTGTCTGGGAGTGGAGTTTCTCTTTAAGCTGCGCGAGCAGCGGGTTATCCTGGAACATAATTTCAACGTTTTCGTGGCCTAAGAGCGGCAGACAGTTTTACGCGATTAACCGCGCTACGGCAAGAAAAAACCCCGTTTCCGGGGTCTTCAGGGGCGACCATTTTTTCCGGCCGCCTGGTTAAATCAGCCTGCCGTTATGAGCGCATCAGGCAATGCGCAGGCCCGGCGTCACCGGTGAGAGGGTAATTTTTACCGGCACGGACTTGGAGGTCGGGGTACCGCTGCCGTCACCAAAACTGGAAAGCGGAACCAGCGGGTTAGTTTCCGGATAATAGGCCGCGAGATTACCGCGTGGGATGGCGTAAGGCACCAGCTTGAAGCCGCTCACTTTGCGGGTAATTCCATCGTTCCACAGGGTTTCAATATCCACGTTGTCGCCGGCGGCGTAGCCCATGCTTTCCATATCCTGCGGATTGATGAACAGCACCTCGCGCTGGCCATATACGCCACGGTAACGGTCATCAAGGCCGTAAATGGTGGTGTTGTACTGATCGTGAGAACGCAGGGTCTGCAGCGTAAACGGCACTTCCTCATCCAGCTGCGGGAACAGCGAGGTGGGCAGGGCAGCGGCGCTGAACTGGGCTTTCTCATTCAGGGTAGTAAAGCGCAGCTCGGCGGCAGCATTACCCAGGTAGAAACCACCTTTCAGATCGCATTTGGCGTTGAAATCGCTAAAGCCCGGAATCGTGGCGGCAATATGGTCACGGATTTTGTTGTAGTCACCGGCAAGCGATAACCAGTCAACCTTATCGCTGCCCAGCACGGCATTGGCGATCCCCGCGACAATCCAGGTTTCTGACCGCTGGGTATCGGCGAGAGGTTTGCCGACGCCCTCGGAGGCATGCACCATGCTGAAAGAGTCTTCGACGGTAATAAACTGCGCACCGCTGGCCTGCACATCCTGCTCGGTACGGCCAAGCGTTGGCAGGATCAGCGCATCGATCGCCCCCGGGCAAAGATGGCTGCGGTTAAGCTTGGTGCTGATTTGCACGGTCAGGCCGCAGCGTCTCAAGGCTTCTTCGGTGCGAGGGCTGTCCGGGGCGGCTGCCGCGAGATTGCCACCGAGGGCGATCAGCACTTTAACCTCGTCGCGCAACATCGCTTCCAGGGCTTCAACGGTGTTATGGCCGATTTCACGCGGCGGCTCAAAGCCGAAATGCTGACCCAGACTGTCAAGAAACGCTTTAGACGGTTTCTCATCAATGCCCATAGTGCGGTTGCCCTGCACGTTACTGTGGCCGCGCACCGGGCAAAGTCCGGCACCTTTTTTACCCAGCTGACCAAACAGCAGCTGCAGGTTGACGATCTCACGCACGGTATCCACCGAGTGCTTATGCTGGGTAATGCCCATCGCCCAGGTACAGATCACCCGCTCGGAGTGTTGATAGATGGCGGCGGCTTCACGAATTTGCTGTTCACTCAGGCCGGACTGGCTGACAATGTGTGACCATTCGGTGGCGTCGACTTCGGCCAGATAAGCCTCCATCCCTTCAGTTTTGGCATTGATAAACACTTCATCAAACAGGCCCTTTTCACCCTGCGCCACTCGCGCACGATGGTTTTCTGCCAGCACTTTCACCATGCCGCGCACCGCCGCCATATCACCGCCGAGATTCGGCTGATAGTAGGTCGAGCTGATTTTACCGGCCATGCTGGTCACCACTTCCAGCGGTTTCTGCGGGTCGGCAAAACGCTCCAGCCCGCGCTCGCGCAGGGTATTGAACGTGACGATTTTCGCCCCGCGATCGGCGGCGTGGCGCAGGCTGTGCAGCATACGCGGATGGTTGGTGCCGGGGTTCTGACCGAACACGAAAATCGCATCAGCATGGTCAAAATCGTCCAGGCGGATGGTGCCTTTGCCGACGCCGATGCTGCGTTTCAGACCGGTGCCGCTGGCTTCGTGGCACATGTTAGAGCAGTCGGGGAAGTTATTGCTGCCGTTCATGCGGCCAAACAGCTGATACAGCCAGGAGGCTTCATTACTGGCGCGCCCGGAGGTGTACAGCTCCATCTGGTCAGGATTGTCCATCGCCTTGATATGGGAAGCGATAAGCTGGAAGGCATCGTCCCAGCTAATGGGCTCGTAGCGGTCGGTGGCGCGGTTATAGCGCAGCGGTTCGGTCAGGCGCCCCTGATATTCGAGGAAGTAATCGCTCTGCTGATACAGTGCCGAGACGCTATGCTGAGCAAAAAAATCGGCACCGATATTGCGGCGGGTGGCTTCCCAGGTCACCGCTTTCGCACCGTTCTCGCAGAAGCTGAAGGTACTTTTATTATCATCACCCCAGGCACAGCCCGGGCAGTCAAAGCCTTTCGCTTTGTTCATGCGCATCAGATTGCGCAGATTTTTGATCACTTGCTTGCTGTCAAAAACGAAGCGGGTCGTGGCTTCCAGTGAACCCCAACCGCCCGCAGCGGCCTGGTAAGGTTTGATGGCTTCTTTAAATTTCATTATCTCGCAGGCTTATGTTGAATAATTGTTATGAGTATATGTCTTCTTTATGGCAATTCTGCGAGTGGCAGGGGGATTTGTCTAATTGATTGAGGAAATGGTGCGATAGGCGCTGTTTATCATGGCAGGCGCCGAAGTGTGATGGCGCTCAAGAATTAACCGTTAAAATTGCCGCTGAAGACGATCTTAATCAAGCACGCGACTAATACTTAGCTCTTTGCAGTCAGAGCGGGAGAGGTCAGATGAAAGAGTTTGCCAGCAAGATCCACGCCTTCGGCAAAGCGCTGATGATGCCGATTTCGGTGATTGCCGCCGCCGGAATTTTCCTTGGGGTGGCGGCGGCGTTGCAAAATCCGGCGATTACCGGGGAGGCCTTCGCCAGCATGCAGACGCCCCAGCTGATCATTGGCTTTATCCGTAAGGTCGCCGGGGCGCTGTTTGCTAACCTGCCGCTGTTCTTTGCCGTTGCCAGCGCCATTGGCGTGGCAAAAGCGGAGAAACCGACGGCCGCCTTTGCCGCGGTGATAGGTTTCATCGCTATGCACGTGGGCGTTAGCGCCACGCTAGCCGCCAAGGGGCTGACTGCTGCCACCACCACACCCGCCGCGCTCCAGCAGCAGGGCATGGACCAGACAGCAGCGATGATGACCTCGGCGGAATATATCCCGATGCTCGGTATCTTTACCTACAACATGAGTGTGCTGGGCGGGGTGATTGCCGGGCTGCTGACGGTGGCGATCCATAACCGCTGCTACACCGCTCAGCTGCCGACCGCCATCAGCTTTTTCGGCGGGCGGCGCTTTGTGCCGATTGTCACCGTGCTGGTGCTGCCGCTGGTGGGTGTGCAGCTGGCGTTAATCTGGCCGACGATTAGCGCCGGGATTGCCTGGGTCGGGGAGCTGATTGGCAAAAGCGGCCAGTACGGCGCATTGCTCTACGGTACCAGTGAACGCCTGCTTATCCCGACCGGGTTACATCACATCCTCAATGAAACCGTGCGCTTCACGCCGATTGGCGGCATTGCCACGGTAGACGGGCAGACGATTGTCGGCGCGCTGAACATCTTTAACACCTCACTGACGCATCCCGGCTCGGTGCCGGATGCCACGGTGCAGGAGGCCACGCGTTTCCTCGCCCAGGGTAAAATCCCGGTGATGATGTTTGGCCTGCCCGCCGCCGCGCTGGCGATTTATCACTGTGCGCGACCGGAACATAAACAGCGGGTGAAGGCGCTGGTAATGGCCGGGGCGCTCACCTCGTTTACCACCGGGATCACCGAGCCGCTGGAGTTCTGCTTTATCTTTGTCTCGCCGGTGCTCTACATCCTGCACGCCCTGCTGAGCGGGCTGTCGTTTATGCTGATGTCGCTGATGCACCTGATGATTGGCAACATTCAGGGCGGTGCGATTGATCTGGTGGTGTTCGGCATCCTGGGCGGCAGCAAAACGGCCTGGTGGTGGAGCGTGGTGCTCGGGCTAATCTACGTGCCGATCTACTACTACGGCTTTAAATTCATCATCCTGCGAATGCGGGTGGAAACCCCGGGGCGAGAATCCGGGCAGGAACCGCAGCAGGAGACCGTTGCCGCCGACGAGCGCACCCGCGTGATTATCAGCGGGCTGGGCGGGAAGGCCAATATAGAGGACGTCGATTGCTGCTTCACCCGTCTGCGCGTGCGCGTTAAGCAGATGAACGAGGTAGTGGACCAGACACTGATGAGCACCGGTGCCAATGGCGTAAATCGCGTCAGCGATCGCGATGTACAGGTGATTTATGGGCCGCAGGTAGAGAAAATAGCCAGCGAGGTGAAAAGTGCGCTGGGCGTGGCTTGAAGTCGCGTTTCTGGCTCTCAGGCTGTTACTATTAGCCAAAATTTACCAATAAAATAACCATTATGGATATCAAGCAGCTCATCTACCTGTGCAACCTCGAGCGCGAGCGCCACTTTGGCCGTGCCGCAGAAGCCAGCTTTGTCAGTCAGCCCACGCTTTCGATGCGCCTGAAAAACCTGGAAATTGAGCTGGGGCTGTCGCTGATTAACCGCAGCAATAACTTCGACGGCTTCACCCCGGAAGGGGAGCGTGTGCTCTCGTGGGCGCGGGAGATCGTCTCGGTTTATCAGGGCTTAAAGCTGGAAGTTGAGTCGCTGAAGCACGGGGTTAACGGCACGCTGCGCATCGGCGTGGTGCCCCAGTGCAGCATCTCGCTGCCGGTGATGCTGAAGGCGATTAGCGAGCGCTATCCGCAGCTGGATTACCGCGTGGCGGTGCTGAGCGCCGATCAGCTGCTGGAAGCGCTGAATAGCCATACGGTGGATGTCGGCATTGGCTTCTTTGAGCTGTCGACGCTGCGCGAACTGCATTTTCAGGCAGAAACGCTGGTGGATAATGGCGTGGAGCTGCTGTTTCATCCGCAGCATTTTCCGCAGTTGAACGGCACTGAGCCGCTGACGCTGCCAGAGATCGCCGCGCTGCCGCTCTGTCTGGCCGATCAAACCCGCTATTTTCGCCGTTATGTTGACGGGCATTTCCGCGAAGCCGGGCTGGAGCTGCGCGTGGTGCTGGAGACCACCTCGGTATTTCAGCTGCTGCAGGGCGCGCAGGTGGGCCTGGGCTGCCTGATTTCTCCCGTCGGGCATCTGATCGCGGGGATGAGCGGTGAGCTGAGCCGCCGCGCGGTGGCGATGCCGCCGATGTCACGCCAGGCTGCGGTGGTGATCGCCGAGCCTGGTCGCGCCACTCCGCTGGCACAGCATTTCTTCGATGAAGTACGGCGCTGGCTGATGGGCTGAGCTAACGCGCTGCCGTGCTGCCGAGGCCCTGCATCAGGCGGTTGCCCCAGCTGGTGTTAGCCACGCTAAGGATTATCGCAAACACTTGCGCGGTACTCAGCCCGGCCTCTTTCAGCGGTTGCACGTGCGCCGCGTTAACCCCGCTCGGGCGAGCGCGTTAGCTGGGCTGCCAGCTGGATCACCGCCTGCTGCTGCGGGTCAGCCAGCGCCAGCGCCTGATCAACACTCGCCTGCAGTGCATCACGCAATTCGCCCCAGCGCTAAGCGGCCAAAGCAGGCAGCACTGCCGTTAATCCTTGCGGTCACTGCCGCCGCCAGCGTGGCCTGCGGGGAATGACGGATTTCAGACAGTGCCTGCAGCAGGCTCGCCCAGCCGTACAGGGTTTTGCCGTCGTGCGCGAACAGCCAGGCACCGGCTTCCAGCTCGGCTATCGGCTGACAGAAAGTCAGGGCCTCTAACTGATCGGTTGCGGCGTAACGCATTTCGAGCGGCGGCAGGCTGGGCTGCCCACTCTGCCGCGGTGCTGAACAGCTCGGGGTCCGCGTCTGCGGGCACCGTTACGCCCGGCATCCAGCGCACGGGCAGCGCCAGCAGGGCATGAATTCCGGCCACCACGCGTGCCTGGTAGCTGACAAAGCCAATAATCTGGCTGAGCGTGACAATATCCGACGCACTGAGCCCCACATCATCCAGATGCTGTACGGCAGCGGCGTCAATCAGCGTGGCTGGCTGGCAAGCTGGCGGGCATACTCGGTGATTTGCGTCAGGCGGCGATTGCTCTCAACGCGATGAATCCGGCCCAGGCAGCGGGTTAAGCCGCGCCGCATAGTGATTGCACAGGCGCTGAACGCCGGTAACCTGCGCCACCGTCAGCGCGCTGCTCAGTCGGTCATACAGCGTAAGCGTGTGGGTCAGGGTGGTGGGTTAATTCGTTGGGGAACAGGATCTGATAGAGATCGCGTGAGGCCAGCAGTGCGGGCTGCACCTGCTGCAAAGTGCGGGATCAGGTCGCCCTCGACCTGCTGCGCCAGACCAAGCAGGAAACGGTCTTCAATAGTGGCAGCTTCGGGGCACCAGCGGCGCGCGCTGCGCGGGCAGGCTGGTCTGGGTTTTCATGATACCAGTGGTTGTTGCCGGTAAAGCGGCGCTGTTCCATGATCATTCCTTTTCAATTACGGCACGGGTATCCTGGCGTAAGCGCTAAAGCGAAAGAAATAATGTTCGGTGCTATCAAATAGCTGTATGGCATAAGCGGTGCCGTCGTAGGGGCGAGGCATGCCTCGCCCTGGTCAGCAGTTGCCGGGTCAGGCATGCCTGACCCCTACGGGGTAGGAGGTTAGCGGTCTTTACGCCACGCGTCGGCGGTCAGCGCTTCACCGAAGTGGCTGGAGATCAGGCGTTTGGTAAGATCGTGCAGCGGGCAGGCCAGCACGTCGGCGGTGCTGCCGCGCTCCACCACTTCGCCCTGATGCATCACCAGCAGCTTGTCGCTGATATGTTTCATCATACCCAGATGCTGCGTGACGTAGATATAGGCAATACCGTGCTTGTCCTGCAGCTCCAGCATCAGATTGATCAGCTGCGAGCGCATCGACATATCCAGCGCCGCCAGCGCTTCATCCGCCACAATCACCTTCGGCTGTAAAATCAGCGCGCGCGCCAGGCCGATGCGCTGCTTCTGACCCGGGGCCAGCATGTGCGGATAGTAGGAAGCGTGGTCGCGCAGCAGCCCGACCTGGCGCAGCGTGGCGATAATACGTTTATCGCGCTCATCTGCATTCAGCTCGGTGTTGAGGCGTAGCGGGAAATCGAGGATCTGGCTGATGCGCTGGCGCGGATTCAGGGAGGTCGACGGATCCTGGAATATCATACGAATACGCTGACTGCGATAGCCGTAATCGCCATACTCCAGCGGACGATCGTCAATCACTATTTCGCCGGATGAGGGGGCAATCATCCCGCTCAGCATTTTCGCCAGCGTCGATTTGCCCGAGCCGTTTTCACCGATAATCGCCAGCGTCTGGCGCTCGCGCAGGGTGAAGCTGACATCCTTCACCGCCTTAACATGCTGGCGGCGGAACAGCCCGGTACGGTAGCGGTAGGTTTTACTCAGGTTGCGCACTTCCAGCAGCGTTTCAACCATTACTGACTCTCCATATTCAGCGGGAAGTGGCAGGCAAACATATGACTCTTCGACCCGGTTAAGCGCGGGGTCTCAATACAGGTTTTCTGGGCATAAGGGCAGCGCGGGCCCAGGCGGCAGCCAATCGGCAGGTGTTCAAGCGAGGGGGATGGCACCCGGCAGCGTATTGAGTCGGCTCTTATGCGGCAGCGAACGGCCAAAGTCCGGCATTGCGCGGATCAGCGCCTGAGTATATGGGTGATGCGGCGCGCTAATCAGCTCGTCGCTCAGCGCGGTTTCCACCGTCTGCCCGCAGTACATCACGTTAATTTTATCCGCCCACTGGCTCAGCATCTGCAGGTCGTGGCTGATCAGCAGAATAGTGGTGTTATTGTTTTGGTTGAGCCGGGAGAGCAGGCGGAAAATCTGCGCCTGGGTGGTCGGTTCCATGGCGTTTGTTGGCTCATCGGCAATCAGCAGGCGCGGCTGATTCGCCAGGGCGATGGCTATCATCACCTTCTGGCACTCGCCGTCGGTCAGCTCATACGGGAAGCTGCTCATAATATCTTTATGATCTTTGATGCCAACGCGGTGCAGCAGCTCAATGGCGCGGCGATGGCGCCAGCCAAAGCGCTGATACCAGCGGCCTTTCCACGTCCAGCCGGGGATCGCCTGCTTGATCTGGGTGCCGATACTTTCCGACGGGTCAAGGCACGACTGCGGCTCCTGGAAAATCATCGACACGTTATGACCGACAATTTTACGCCGTTCACGCGGCGTCAGGTGCAGCAGGTCGATGTCGTTAAAGCGCATGCGGTCAGCGGTGATGCGCCAGTTATCCTTGGTGACACCGCAGATCGCCTTGGCGATCAGGCTCTTGCCCGAACCGGATTCTCCCACCAGCCCGCGCACTTCACCTTCGCTCAGCGTGATGCTGACCCGGTCGACCGCTTTTACCGGCCCTTCGGAGGTCATAAATTCTATCGTCAGGTTACGAATATCGAGCAGCGGCATTATTCAACTCCCGCAACGATGGCCCGGCGTGCGCCGTCACCCAACAGGTTAACAATCAGTACACTAAGCATAATCGCTGCGCCCGGTAACATCACGGTCCAGGGAGCAACATAAATTAGCTCCAGCGAATCGCCCAGCATCGCGCCCCACTCCGGGGAGGGGAGCTGCGCACCGAGGTCGAGGAAGCCGAGTGCGGCGATATCGAGGATCGCCATCGACAGCGCGCGGGTAAATTCGGTTACCAGCAGCGCCAGAATGTTAGGCAAAATGGCATACCAGAGAATATCCAGGCTGCTGGCGCCGTCGAGACGCGCGGCCACCACGTACTCTTTTTCCAGCTCATCATGCACCGCGCTGTAAATGGCGCGCACCAGGCGCGGCAGAATGGCCAGGAACACCGCCAGCATCGCATGTTCCAGCCGTGGACCCATAAAGGCCACCACGATGATAGCCAGCAGCAGAGAGGGGATCGACAGCAGCGTGTCGAGCACGTGATTCATCACCGCCGAGCGCAGGCCGTGCGTCAGCCCGGCAAAAACGCCAAGCACCATCGCACACAGCGCCGCCGCCAGCGTGACCACAATCGCGGAGCCGACGGTCGGCGCCGCGCCGCTCAGCAGGCGGCTGAGCAGATCGCGACCCAGATCGTCCGTACCGAGGAAGAACGAAACATCGCCATAGCGTGACCATGAAGGCGGCAGCAGCTGGAAGCCGAGAAACTGCTGGTCGAGGCCGTAAGGCGCCACCAGCCCGCCAAAAATGCACAGCAGCAGCAGCGCGATAAAGCCATAGAAGCCAATCATCGCCGTGGTATCGCGATAGAACAGCCCCCACGTGTGGCGCAGCGGGCTGGGCGGCCGCTTCTCGGAGTAGATATTATCTGAGGGCATACCATTCCTTATGCTTCAGCGGGTTTGTCATGGCACCCAGAATATCGGAGAGCACGTTCACCGGCGATCACCAGAGCGCCAACCACCATCACGCCGGCGGAAATCGCCGCATAATCCTGCTGGCGAATGGCGTTAATCAGCCAGCGGCCGAGGCCTGGCCAGCTAAACACCACTTCAGTAATCATCGCCAGCGTCAGCATGGTAGAGAATTGTAGCCCGAGACGCGGGATCACCGGCGGCAGGGCATTATGCAGTACGTGACGGCGGATAACGGTGAAGCGCGACAGCCCGCGCGTGGCGGCGGCTTTCACATAGTTCTGCTCCATCACCTCGCGGGTGCTGATGCGCAGCAGGCGGATCACCTCAGTGGTGGGGGCCACGGCCAGCGCGGTGACCGGCAGGATCATATGCTTAAGCGCGCTGATAATCATCTCATGGCGCCACGGCGAGTCCGTCAGCCAGGCATCAATCAGTGCGAACCCGGTGATGTGCTGCACCGGATAGAGCAGGTCAAAGCGCCCGGACACCGGCAGCCAGCCGAGATTAAGCGAGAAAAACAGCGTCAGCAACAGCGCCAGCCAGAACACCGGCAGGGAAAAGCCGAGCAGGGCCACGGCGCTGATCGCTTTATCCTGCCATTTGTTACGCATCACCCCGGCGACAATACCCAGCGGAATACCGACCAGCAGTGCCAGGCTGAAGGCCATAAAGCACAGCTCCAGCGTGGCGGGGAACACTTCACGCAGCTGCAGATTAATCGACTGACCGTTAATACTGGACACCCCGAAATCCAGCTGCACGATGCCTCTGAGCCAGAACAGCAGCGCATCCCACAGCGATGCACCCTGCAGCGGCGCATGCGGCGTGAAATAGCTCAGGCTGAAGCCAACCAGCGTCAGCATAAACATCGTGACGATAAACAGCACCAAGCGGCGCAGCGTATAGATAATCACGGCGATTTCTCCTCACCACTTTCGCGGTGGACACCCGCAAAGGAAGCATTACCAAACGGGCTAAGCACCAGGCCTTTGATATCGTGGCGGTAGGCCTGCAGGCGCAGCGAATAGGCCAGCGGCAGCACCGGCAGCTCCTGCGACAGCAGCGCCTGGGCGCGATCGTAATAGTCGATGCGGTTAGCAAGCTGCTGTGACAGCAGGGCCTTATGCAGCAGCTCATCAAACGCCGAGTTACACCAGTGGGCAAAGTTGGTCTGTGAGGCAATGGCCGCGCAGCTCAGCAGCGGGCGGAAAAAGCTGTCCGGGTCATTACTGTCGGTTGCCCAGCCGGTCAGCGTCAGGTCGTGATTATTCTCCATCAGCCTGGCTTCCTGGAAGCGCCCCTCTACCTGCACGATGGTCACTTTGACGCCAACCTGCGCCAGATCGGCCTGAATCAGCTCGGCGGTTTTCAGCGGGCTGGGGTTCCAGGACTGTGAGGCAGAAGGCACCCACAGGTTGAGGTGCAGGTTCTCAATGCCCAGCGCCTTTAGCTCTTCACGGGCTTTCTGCGGATTATAGGGCGTGACGCGCGCATCGGTATCATAGGCCCATGAAGCGCGCGGCAGAATCGAGGCTGCGGTCTCGGCGGTGCCGTAATAAATCGACTCCATCAGGCGTTCATTGTTGATTGCCAGCGCCAGCGCCTGGCGCACCTGTGGACGATCGAGCGGCGCTTTGCGGGTATTAAAGGCCAGATAGGCGATGTTCATGCCCGGGCGCAGCGTCAGGCGCAGGCGCGGGTCGTCACGCAGGATAGAGAGCTGGCTGGCGGCAGGGTAGGCCAGCACGTCGCACTCGCCGGTCAGCAGCTTGGACAAGCGCCCGGTGCCGCCCGCTGCCATATCGACCACCACCTGCGCCATGCGCGGCTGGCCTTTCCAGTAAGCGTCATTGCGCTGCAGGCGAATGTACTGTCCGCTGCGGTAATCATTCAGCATAAACGGACCGGTGCCAACGGGCTCGCGATCGAGCTGCTCCTGGCGATCGATTTTACTCAGCCGATCGGCATACTCGGCTGACAGCACCGGCGCGTAATGGGTGGCAAGGTGCCACAGGAAGGACGCATCCGGGCTGTTAAGGCGGATTTCTACCGTATCCTTATCCAGCTTCTTCACGCTTTGCACCGCATCGGAAAATTGCAGGCTGTCAAAGTAGGGGTAGCTGCCGCCGTTGACGTTGTGCCACGGGTGCTTGCGGTTAAACACGCGCTCGAAGCTAAACACCACGTCATCGGCATTCATCGGGCGGCTGGGTTTGAACCAGGCGGTGTGCTGGAAGGCCACGTTGTGACGCAGGTGGAAGCGATAGGTGGCGCCGTTATCCAGCACTTCCCAGCTCTCTGCCAGCTCGGGGATCAGGCGATAGGTGTAGGGATCGACGTCAAGCAGGCGGTCATACAGCTGGGCGGCGAGGGTATCCACCACCAGCCCACCGCTGGCCATCTGCGGGTTAAAAGTATTCATTACGCCGTTAACGCAATACACGAAGCCGCTCTGGCGGATATCACCGGGCGTTGCGGACCAGGCCGGGGCGCTTAGCACGCTCAGGCTCAGAAGCAGAGTGGAGATTAGTTTGCGCATAACTCTTCTGAAAATTCAGGCAATAAACACAGTGTACCGCACTCTCAGGCTGCACCCAAAGTTTGCTGCATAGTGGCGGGGCGATTCCGCTACATTAATAAGCACATTAACCAGAGGGTGTTGAAAATACGCACAAAGTTTTTATGGAAATGAGAAGGATTCTCAACAAAATGCTTTACAAACAAGACTGAGAATGATTATTATTCCCCTGCGCTTCACCGGTGGCTCTGCCGCTGAAGAGCACGACATTGCTCACATTGCTTCCAGTATTTTTAGCCCACCCTGCGTGGGCTTTTTTTTGCCGTAAAACCAGGGTCGGGCATGCCCGACCCCTACGAAGGTGCGGCGCAACACCGTGGTGCGACGGCGTGCCCGCCCCCTGTGAGGGTGCGGCGCAACACCGTGGTGCGACGGCATGCCCGCCCCCTGTGAGGGTGCGGCGCAACACCGTAGGGGCGATGGCATGCCTCGCCCGCCGTTAATGATGGCATGCCTCGCCCGCCGTTAATTATGACGGATTCAAATCGTGTTTCTTCAGCATGGCGCGCAGCTGATGATAGGTCACGCCCAGCAACCCGGCGGCGCGTTTCTGATTAAAGCGCGCCTGCGCAAGGCTTTTCTCCAGCAGCGCTTTCTCCTGTTGGTGCTGCCAGCGGCGCAGATCCAGCGGCAGCGCGGGCAGGGCGTCCGCGGCGGGCTCCTCCAGCGGGATAGGCGCAGTGCGCTCGAACGGATTGATAATGATGTTATTCAGCGGTTCCTCAATGCTGGCGTGGCGATACACCGAGCGCTCCACCACGTTTTTCAGCTCGCGCACGTTGCCCGGCCAGCCGTAATCCAGCAGGCGCTGTTCAGCCGCCGGAGAAAAACCGGGAAACAGCGCCAGCCCCAGCTCGCGGCACATCTGAATGGCGAAGTGCTGCGCCATCACCAGAATATCGCTGCGCCTTTCGCGCAGGGGCGGGAGCTGCACCACATCGAACGCCAGGCGGTCGAGCAGGTCGGCACGGAATCTCCCCTCCTGCGCCAGCTTCGGCAGGTCGTCATTGGTGGCGCACACCAGCCGCACGCTGACCTGCAGCGGCTGGCTGCCGCCGACGCGCTCCAGATGACCATATTCAATCACCCTCAGCAGCTTCTCCTGCACCAGCATCGGCGCGGTTGCCAGCTCGTCAAGAAACAGCGTACCGCCGTCAGCGCGTTCAAAGCGGCCAAGATGGCGTTTCTGCGCGCCGGTAAAAGCGCCGGCCTCGTGGCCGAACAGCTCCGAATCCAGCAGGTTTTCATTGAGCGCGGCGCAGTTGAGCGAAATAAACGGCCCCTGCCAGCGGTCGGATAAATAGTGCAGACGGCTGGCGATCAGCTCTTTGCCGGTGCCGCGCTCGCCAATAACCAGCACCGGCTTATTCAGCGGCGCGAGGCGGGAAACCTGCTCCAGCACTTCCAGAAAGTTGTTTGATTCACCGAGCAGGGTATCAGGATTTTCGCTCATCATTAATTTCACCAGGTGTTAGTGATAAAAACCACTTTAGCCGCTGTGGCTGAGGGTGTAAAGCCACCCAGCCCAGTAAAATCAGCAACATAAAAACTGGCACGCTATTTGAATAGTAATAACTCACAGCGCACTATCATTTGTGCCGACAACTGACTGAAGAGGATTTCGATAATGGGTATTTTTTCTCGCTTCGCCGACATCGTGAACGCCAACATTAACTCGCTGCTGGAAAAAGCAGAAGATCCGCAGAAGCTGGTGCGCCTGATGATTCAGGAAATGGAAGATACGCTGGTTGAAGTGCGTTCCACTTCTGCCCGCGCGCTGGCTGAGAAAAAACAGCTGCTGCGCCGCATTGACCAGGCTGAAAGCCAGCAGGCGGAATGGCAGGAAAAAGCTGAACTGGCACTGCGCAAAGAGAAAGACGACCTGGCGCGTGCTGCGCTGATGGAAAAACAGAAGCTGACCGATCTGATTGCCACACTGCAGCAGGAAGCCACCCAGGTAGAAGAGAGCCTGGCGCGTATGAAAGGTGAGATTGGTGAGCTGGAAAGCAAACTGAGCGAAACCCGCGCCCGCCAGCAGGCATTGACCCTGCGTCATCAGGCCGCTTCCTCCTCACGCGATGTGCGCCGCCAGCTGGACAGCGGTAAAATTGATGAAGCGATGGCGCGCTTTGAATCGTTTGAGCGCCGCATCGATCATATGGAAGCCGAGGCCGAGAGCCACAGCTTCGGCAAGAAGAAAACGCTCGATCAGCAGTTTGCCGATCTGCAGGCCGACGATGAAATCAGCGAGCAGCTGGCCGCGCTGAAAGCAAAAATGAACCGCAGCGAATAATGTAACGGGCCACGAAAGTGGCCGGATAACCTATGCTTAACCCGCAAGGAGAGTGAATGAGCGCGTTATTTTTAGCCATCCCCCTGACGATCTTCGTGCTGTTCGTGGCACCGATCTGGCTCTGGCTGCACTACAGCAATCGTCGCAGCGGCAGCGCTGAGCTATCGCAAAATGAACTGCAGCGTCTGCAGCAGTTGACCCAGGACGCACGCAAAAATGCGCGAGCGCATCCAGTCGCTGGAAGCTATTCTCGACGCTGAGCATCCGAACTGGAGGCAGCCATGAGTAAGAACAAACTGTATCGCATTCCGCAGCAGGGCAAGCTGAAAGGGCGTCTGTGCCGGGATTGCCGATTACCTCGGTATTCCGGTGCTGCTGGTACGCGTGATTGTGGTGCTGTCGATGTTCTGCGGGCTGTTTATCTTTACCCTGATTGCCTACTTCGCGCTGGCGGCGGTGCTCGACGAAATGCCGCTCAGCGTGCAGGGCAGGATAAACCGCTGAGCGCCCATCAGCTGCTCGATGAACTGAGTGCAGAACTTAATGGCGGAGAGCAGCAGCTACGTGAGGTTGAACGCTACGTGACTTCTGAAACCTTCAGCGTGCGCAGCCGCTTCCGTCAGCTGTAATACTAAAACCGGTCTTCAACGGAGAAATACGATGCGCCAATGGCAACGACATGCCCCGGCCCTGAAAAAGGCCGGTAAGTTTATTCTGATTAATGCGGTCACCTATGGCCCGGCAGGCCTGAGCGGCTGGGCGGTCAAATCCGTTGCCCGCAGGCCGCTGAAAATCCTGCTGGCCTGGGCACTGGAGCCGCTGGTGCGGCGCGTAATGAAGCGCGCGACCGCTCGCTGGGTCAAACCGACCCGTTAAAGGATTGTGCGGTGCTGGCCTGATGTTACGATAATGGAATAACTCGCAATAAGGATGGCAACCCCACAGATGAAAAGACTGCAAAATGAATTACTTTCTCTGGTCAATCGCGGCGTGGATCGCCATCTGCGCCTTGCGGTTACCGGCCTGAGCCGCAGCGGAAAAACCGCTTTTATCACCTCTCTGGTTAATCAACTTCTCAACGTTAACGCCGGTGCGCGCCTGCCGATGTTTTCCGCCGTGCGCGAACAGCGTCTGCTGGGCGTGAAAGCGCGTGCCGCAGCGCGATCTCGGCATGCCGCGTTTCACCTACGATGAGGGGCTGGCGCAGCTGTATGGTACGCCGCCAAACTGGCCCACGCCGACGCGCGGCGTCAGTGAAATGCGTCTCGCGCTGCGCTATCGCTCGCGCGATTCCCTGCTGCGCCATTTTAAAGACGCTTCAACCCTGTACCTGGAGATCGTCGACTATCCCGGTGAATGGCTGCTCGACCTGCCGATGCTGGCGCAGGATTACCTGAGCTGGTCGCGTCAGATGACTGGCCTGCTGCAGGGCGACCGCGCAGCCTGGTCCCAGCGCTGGCAGCAGCTGTGCGCCGATCTCGACCCGTTAGCGCCCGCCGATGAAAACCGTCTGGCAGAGATCGCCGCGGCCTGGACCGAATATCTGCAGCGCTGCAAGCAGGAGGGGCTGCACTTTATCCAACCGGGGCGCTTTGTGCTGCCGGGTGAGATGGCGGGGCGCCCCGGCACTGCAATTTTTCCCATGGCCGGCGGTGGACGAGGGCGGTGAAACGCGCCTGATGCAGGCCGATGCCTCCACCAATATCGGCATGCTGCGCGCGCGCTACCAGTACTACTGTCAGCACGTGGTGAAGGACTTCTATAAGAATCACTTTCTGCGCTTCGATCGCCAGATCGTGCTGGTGGACTGCCTGCAACCGCTCAACAGCGGGCCGCAGGCGTTTAACGACATGCGCCTGGCGCTGACCCAGCTAATGCAGAGCTTCTCCTACGGGCAGCGCACGCTGTTTCGCCGCATGTTTTCCCCGGTGATCGACAAGCTGCTGTTCGCCGCCACCAAATCCGATCACGTCACCGCCGACCAGCACGCCAATCTGGTCTCGCTGCTGCAACAGCTGGTGCAGGATGCCTGGCAGAATGCTGCCTTTGAAGGCATCACCATGGACTGCGTGGGGCTGGCATCGGTGCAGGCCACCCAGAGTGGGCGCGTCGATCATCAGGGCGAGAGCATCCCGGCACTGCGCGGTCACCGGCTGGCGGACAATGAGCCGCTGACGGTCTATCCGGGTGAAGTGCCGCCGCGTCTGCCTGGCAACGCATTCTGGCAGCAGCAGGGGTTCCACTTTGAACAGTTCCGTCCGCAGGATCTGGATGTCGATCGTCCTCTGCCGCATATCCGCATGGATGCGGCACTGGAATTTTTACTGGGAGATAAACTGCGATGAACGCACCGATTAAACCACGCATTGATTTTGCCGCACCGTTAAAAGAGGACGCGGCCGCGCCGCTGCGCCCAACCCAAGCCTTTGCCGCGCAGCAGGATAATTTCGTGGTCGTCGATCCAGAGCGCGAAGCCGAAGAAGAGGGCGCAGGCGAGCAGGCCGTCGAAGCCGCACTGCGCCCGAAGCGCAGCCTGTGGCGCAAAATGACCATCGCCGGGCTGGGGCTGTTTGGCGTCAGCGTGGTGGCGCAGGGCATACAGTGGATGCATCAGGCCTGGGTGACTCAGGACTGGATTGCGCTGGGCGGCGGCGCGGCGGGCGCACTGGTCGTCGCGGCCGGAGCCGGATCGCTGATAAGCGAATGGCGGCGGCTTTATCGCCTGCGTGAACGTGCGGAAGAGCGCGACGTGGCGCGGGAGCTGCTGGCCAGCCACGGCATCGGTAAAGGGCGCGCATTCTGTGAGAAGCTGGCCAGCCAGGCCGGACTGGATGCCGGGCATCCGGCGCTGCAGCGCTGGCAGGCCTCCCTGCATGAAACCCATAACGATCGCGAAATCGTCGCGCTCTATGCGCAGCTGGTGCAGCCGGTGCTCGACCCGCCAGGCGCGCCGGGAAATCAGCCGCTATGCCGCTGAGTCGACGCTGATGATTGCCGTCAGCCCGCTGGCGCTGGTGGATATGGCGTTTATCGCCTGGCGCAATCTGCGGCTGGTGAATCGTATTGCCGCGCTGTACGGCATTGAACTTGGCTATTTCAGCCGTATTCGCCTGTTCCGTCTGGTGCTGCTCAATATCGCTTTCGCCGGTGCGTCTGAACTGGTGCGCGAAGTCGGCATGGACTGGATGTCACAGGACATTGCCGCCCGTCTCTCAGCCCGGGCGGCGCAGGGAATTGGCGCCGGGTTGCTGACGGCGCGCCTCGGCATTAAAGCGATGGAGCTGTGCCGCCCGCTGCCGTGGCTGGAAGGGGAGAAACCCCCGTCTGGGTGACTTCCGCCGCGATTTGATCGGCCAGCTGAAAGAGAGCATGCAGAATGGCGGCAAAAGTGACAAATAAGCTCAGGATTACAGCGTCTGTCAACATTTCCTGACAGACTTCTTTTGGAGCTACAAAGGATAGCGTATTATTTCGCAATCATTTATCGGCTGCATCGGGCGAGGCATGCCTCGCCCCTACGCCATCATTAGTAGGGGCCAGGCATGCCTGGCCCGAAAAGCTTGATAACGCGCGAATTGTTATGATCACACTAAAGGTTAATACGCATGCGTCTTGAAGTCTTTTGCCAGGACCGAATCGGTCTGACCCGCGAACTGCTGGATCTGCTGGTCGAGCGCAGCATCGACCTGCGCGGCATCGAAATCGCCGCCATTGGCCGCATCTATCTGAATTTTTCCAGCGTCAGCTTCGACCAGTTCAGCCAGCTGATGGCAGAAATTCGCCGCATACCCGGCGTGACCGACGTGCGTACCGTCTCATACCTGCCTTCCGAACGTGAACATCGCGCCCTGAGTGCGCTACTGGTGGCGCTGCCGGAGCCGGTATTTTCCATCGATCTGAAAGGCAAAGTTGAGCTGGCGAACCCGGCAGCGCAGACGCTGTTCGCCCTGAATGAAGAGAAGATGCGTAACTACAGCGCCGGTTCGCTGATTAGCGGCTTCAACTTCCAGCGCTGGCTGGAGAGCGAGCGCATCGAAGCGCAGGCGCATCACGTGGTGCTGCAGGGGCGCGACTTCCTGATGGAGATCACCCCGATTCATGCCCAGGATGAAGAGGGGGAAACGCCGGGTCCGGTTGGCGGCGTGGTGATGCTGAAATCCACCGCGCGTATGGGCCAGCAGCTGCAGAACCTGGCGGTCAATGATGACAGCGAATTCCAGCATATTGTCGCCGTCAGCAGCAAAATGCGTCAGGTTATCGATCAGGCGCGCAAGCTGGCGATGCTCGATGCGCCGCTGCTGATCGTCGGCGATACCGGCACCGGAAAGGATATGCTGGCACGCGCTTGCCACCTGCGCAGCGCGCGCGGCAAAAAGCCGTTCCTCGCGCTGAACTGCGCTTCGCTGCCGGACGACGTGGCGGAAAGCGAACTCTTTGGTCACGCTGCCGGGGCCTACCCGAACGCGCTGGAAGGTAAAAAGGGCTTCTTCGAGCAGGCCAGCGGCGGTTCGGTGCTGCTGGATGAGATTGGGGAAATGTCGCCGCGCATGCAAACCAAGCTGCTGCGCTTCCTCAATGACGGCACCTTCCGCCGCGTTGGGGAAGAGCATGAGGTGCACGTCGATGTGCGGGTGATCTGCGCGACGCAGAAAAACCTGATGGAGATGGTACAGCGCGGCGAATTCCGCGAAGATCTGTTCTATCGCCTCAACGTGTTAACCCTTAATCTGCCGCCGCTGCGCGACCGCCCGCAGGATATCCTGCCGCTGACCGAAATGTTTGTGGCGCGCTTTGCCGACGAGCAGGGGGTGGCAAGACCGAAACTCTCCGCGCAGCTCAATGCCTTCCTGACCCGCTACACCTGGCCTGGCAATGTGCGTCAGCTGAAGAATGCGCTCTATCGTGCATTAACTCAGCTGGAAGGTTACGAACTGCGCCCGCAGGATATCGTGCTGCCGGAGTATGCGATGCAGCTGCCGCTGGGGGATGATGCGATTGAAGGGTCGCTGGATGAGATCACCAGCCGCTTTGAACGTTCAGTGCTGACGCGCTTATATCTTTCGTATCCAAGCACGCGCAAGCTGGCGAAACGGCTCGGGGTTTCACATACGGCGATTGCCAATAAGCTGCGGGAATATGGGCTGAGCCAGAAGAAGAGCGAAGCGGAATAGGCCGTGATTGTCGGGTAAACGGGCCGATCGAAAAAGAGGATCGGCCCCTACAATTCGGGCCGATCGAAAAAGAGGATCGGCCCCTACATTTTTAATTGAGTGATGCCAGGGCGGCATCGTAATCCGGCTCGGTGGTGATCTCGTTCACCATCTGGCTGTAGATAACGTTATCTTTTTCATCCAGCACCACAACGGCGCGCGCAGCCAGGCCTTTCAGCGGGCCATTAGCAATCGCCACGCCATAATTCTGCAGGAATTCGTTGCCGCGCAGCGTGGAGAGGGTCACCACTTTGCTCAGGCCATCAGAGCCGCAAAAACGCGACTGGGCAAACGGCAGATCGGCAGAGATGCATAACACCACGGCATTGTCGACTTCACCCGCCAGCTGGTTGAATTTACGCACTGAAGCGGCACATACGCCGGTATCAATGCTCGGGAAGATATTCAGAACTTTGCGCTTACCCGCGTAGTTTGACAGAGAAACTTCGGAAAGGTCTTTGGCCACCAGGGTGAACGGTTTTGCGCTCTGGCCCGGCGTTGGCAGCTGGCCGTCAACGGAAACCGGATTGCCCTGAAAGTGTACGGTCTGAGACATAATCTATCCTTTTAATGTTAATGGTGTTTAACCTGGTCCAGTGTATGCCATGCTTGAGGTGTGCGACAGTTTAATATCCGTCATGCTGTCCAATTATAATGAAATCAGGGAGCTGAGTATGAGAGCAGTCAAGGTCTACCCGGAAAGCTGGCCGTTGCACAGCCCGTTTGTCATTGCCCGCGGCGCGCGCAGTGAGGCGGGCGTGGTGGTGGTCGAACTGGAAGAGGATGGTATAAAAGCCGTTGGTGAGTGCACCCCTTATCCCCGCTATGGTGAAAGTGAAGCCTCCGTACTGGCGCAAATTACTCAGCTGCTTCCCGCGCTGCAACAGGGGATGGATCGCGCCCAGCTGCAGCGAAGCCTGCCCGCAGGGGCGGCACGCAATGCCCTCGACAGCGCGCTGTGGAACCTGGAAGTGCAGCGTACGCAGCGCAGCCTCTGGCAGTTGACCGACAGCGCACAGCCACAAGTGATTGATATGGCGCAGACCGTCAGCATCGACGGGCCGGAAATGATGGCCAGCAGCGCGCTGGCACTGTGGGAGAACGGCGCCAGGCTGCTAAAAATCAAACTCGACAATCATCTGATTACTGAGCGGCTGGTGGCGATCCGCAGCGCGGTGCCGCAGGCGACGCTGATTGTCGACGCTAACGAATCCTGGCACGGCGAGGGGCTGGCCGCGCGCTGCCAGCTGCTGGCCGACCTCGGGGTGGCGATGCTGGAGCAGCCGCTGCCTGCGGGTGATGATGCGGTGCTGGAAAACTTTATTCATCCCCTGCCGATCTGCGCAGATGAAAGCTGTCATACCGTCGACAGCCTGCCTGCACTGCGTGGCCGCTATGAGATGGTGAATATCAAACTGGATAAAACCGGCGGCCTGACCGCCGCGCTGGAGCTGGCCGCCGCCGCGCAGGCGCAGGGATTCGCCATTATGCTCGGCTGTATGCTGTGCACCTCACGCGCGATCCGCGCCGCGCTGCCGCTGGTGCCTCAGGCGCGCTTTGTCGACCTCGACGGCCCCACCTGGCTGGCGGTGGATGCCGACCCGGTATTGCCGTTCAGCTGCGGGCGCATTGAGCTGTCACGGCTGCCAGCTGAGTAAATCCACCAGGGCGCCGAGATACTGTTCGGTGGCCGCGTCGGCGGAAATCGGCGGGAACTCTGCCGTGATGCATGGCATATCCAGATCGGCGCACCAGCTGCCAAACGAACCCGGCGTGGCATAGCCCACGCTGGTAACCAGCGGCAGGCCGGTTTTGCTCGCCAGCCAGTGCCCGAGCGGGCTGCTGTCCGGGTCTTCAATACAGGCCAGCGGCTCGTGGAAGCTGACAATCCACGCCGGGGCAATCTGGTGGATCAGCTGGCACAGCGCTTTGGTTTCCGGTTCGGACGCGGCGAAATCCCCGGTCGACAGCTGGACATCGCGCTCGTCGGCCGCACTATTCCAGCGGTAAATCGTGTCACCGGGCTGCCAGTTGGCGGCAGGAAAATTACGATTCAGGTCAACCCCGTTAGCATTGGCGCGTAAGCCAAGCTGGCAGCCATCCGGATTTACCGCCAGCACCACGTGGTGAAGGCGGTGGCTGTCCTGCAGCGTGCGCATAGCGCATGAGAGGGTGACCACGGCGGCATTCTCATCGCCGTGCGTACCGGCGAGGATCAGGCCACTCTCTTCATCCGCCATGGGCGCCGGGAACCACAGCAGCGGAGCACCCAGTACCGACTGTCCATAAGGTTGCGCCACGGCATCAAGACGACCGCGCAGCGGTCTCGGGTGAAGTAACGACATCTGCAGTGCTCCAGTTATTTAGCCAGTGATTAAGCTAGCACATTGCCCGTCAGCGTTCATCGCTCACACAATGAATAAAATACTATTTACGCTGTAACAATCTGCGTTACAGTCAGCCGTGAAAATAACCCGGCCGCACATCACGTTACGTTGCTTGCAAGGATACCGTTATGAGGAAATCGTCACCCTTTGCGCTGGCTGCTTTAGCGCTGGTTATCAGTTCTGTTACGCATGCTGCCGATGTTCCGGCGGGAACCCAGCTGGCTGCGCGCCAGGAAATTGTCCGCCATATTAAAGATGAACCGGCTTCTCTCGACCCGGTAAAAGCGGTCGGGCTGCCGGAAATCCCGGTGATCCGCGATCTGTTTGAAGGTCTGACAAATCAGGATGCCAATGGGAAAATCATTCCCGGCGTCGCCACCGGCTGGCAGACCAACGATAATAAGACGTGGATTTTCACGCTGCGCAAAGATGCCCGCTGGTCAAACGGTGACACTGTCACCGCCGCCGACTTCGTTTACAGCTGGCAACGTCTGGTTGACCCAAAAAACACCTCCACCTTCGCCTGGTTTGCTGAACTGGCGGGTATCGAGAATGCCGGGGCGATTATTAAAGGGCAGATGAGCCCGGATAAGCTCGGCGTCAGCGCGATGGATGCCACCCATCTTAAAGTGACGCTCGACAAGCCGGTTCCCTATTTTGCCAGCCTGACCGCCAACTTTAGCCTGTTCCCGGTGCCGCAAAAAGTGGTCACGCAGTACGGTGACCAGTGGACCAAAGCCGGAAATCTGGTTGGCAACGGGGCCTATCAGCTGCAAAGCCGCGTGGTTAACGAGAAGCTGGAACTGGTTCGCAACCCGCACTACTGGGACAACGCCCATACGGTGCTGACTAAAGTCACCTTCCTGCCGATTAGCGAAGAGTCCAGCGCCACCAAACGCTACCGCGCCGGGGATATTGATATCACCGAATCCTTCCCAAAAGAGCTGTACGGCCTGCTGAAAAAGCAGATCCCGCATGAGGTTTACACCCCGGATCAGCTCGGCACCTATTACTATGCCTTCAATACCCAGAAAGGCCCGACCGCCGACGTGCGCGTGCGTCAGGCGCTGAGCTGGAGCATCGATCGTAAAATCATCGCCGGAAAAGTGGTGGGAACGGGGGAGAAGCCCGCCTGGCATTTCACGCCGGATGTGACGGCCGGATTCAAGCCGAAAGCCAGCTTTATTCAGCAGCACAGTCAGGAAGAGCTGAATGCCCAGGCTAAGGCGCTGCTGGCAGCGGCGGGCTATGGTCCGACGCACCCCCTCAACCTGACCCTGCTGTATAACTCTTCCGAAACGCACCAGAAGATTGCCATTGCCGTGGCCTCGATGTGGAAGAAAAACCTGGGCGTCAACGTCAAGCTGCAGAACCAGGAGTGGAAAACCTATATCGACAGCCGCAACAGCGGCAATTTCGATGTGATCCGCGCTTCCTGGGTAGGGGACTATAATGAGCCGTCTACCTTCCTCAGCCTGCTGACATCCACGCACAGCGGCAACATTGCACGTTTCAAAAGCAGCGAGTACGACGCGCTGATGGCGCAGGCCAGCCGGGAAACTGATGACAACGCCCGCAACGATGATTACAACCGCGCCGAGCAGATGATCGCCGATCAGGCGCCGATAGCCCCGATCTATCAGTACACCAACGGCCGCCTGATCAAACCTTATGTTCAGGGCTACCCGATGACTAACCCCGAAGACGTGGCTTATAGCCGCACCCTGTATATCCTGAAACACTGA
>CATOTO010000216.1:0-84000 GCA_951812925.1 Calliopum simillimum | reverse complement strand
TGGGGTACTTTATATAAAAATCTGAGCTCAGATTTCAGTTCTCATGTTTTGCATTCACATGTCCGTCTGGATACCGCTCTAATACCGAGTTTCTTTTGACTCGTATATACAATTGAGGAGTGGCCGTACCAAAGGGCCTAAGTACCACTTCGAGGAAAAAGGAATCTCATACATATTATGTGCCATAATAATCAGTTATTTGACCGGTATAATTTTTTTAACATATTGCCATCAATTCCACGCCATCGAGTCAATTTTTCGTGAAAACAGAAAGCAATTATTATCATTTCTAACAAAATGTCACCCGATTCATATTATGACACAACTTTTGCCTCGAAATTGTACCTAGGCCCTATGGTGCGGACACTCCTCAATTGTTTTAATTTTGAAATCAAGCTTAGCCGATCACGCCCATTTTTAATCCCAGATAGCCTAGTAATATTGTTTTCATCTGTACCAAATTTCATGCGTCTAGCCTTATCTGTTTGTTTACAGAAGGCCAATCACGACTGAGCAGGGCTATCAAGGTTCAACATATAAAACTGAAAAAATCAAGAAAATTTATTTTTGCCATTTGGAACCGATTGAGGACCGTTTGTTATGACCTTGTATATAACGGCCACCCAATAAGTATAATAAAATGAAAAATCTTTCATTTTTCATATGTAGATAGAGGATATTGCATTTCACAAAATCGATTGCTGTAGATAGTGAATTTCTTTAAATGCAAAAAAGTAGCTCTGGAAGCAAGTTTTTCGTTTGGAATTAATATCATAGATGCCATTTGTCTCAATGAAGGTTTTACCATCAAAAACTAATTTTCGTGAAAATTGTAGATAGAGGGTATTGAATATAAGCCGTCGATATATTACATTGTGCGTATGTACTTTCGAAATGCTTTGATTTATGTTATTTTTCTAAAAAAGCAGTTCATAAAGAAATAACAACTCTTTTAATTGATCTCACTCCAAAACGCTAAGTCGTACGAATAGAATAAAATAGACATAGAAGTAGAAGTAGAGGTAGAGGTGGAGGTAGAGGTAGAAGTAGAAGTAGAAGTAGAAGTAGAAGTAGAAGTAGAAGTAGAAGTAGAAGTAGAAGTAGAAGTAGAAGTAGAAGTAGAAGTAGAAGTAGTAGTAGAAGTAGAAGTAGAAGTAGAAGTAGAAGTAGAAGTAGAAGTAGAAGTAGAAGTAGAAGTAGAAGTAGAAGTAGAAGCAGAAGTAGAAGTAGAAGTAGAAGTAGAAGTAGAAGTAGAGGTATAAGTATAAGTATAAGTAGAAGTAGAAGTAGAAGTAGAGGTATAAGTATAAGTATAAGTATAAGTATAAGTATAAGTATAAGTATAAGTATAAGTATAAGTATAAGTATAAGTATAAGTATAAGTATAAGTATAAGTATAAGTATAAGTATAAGTATAAGTATAAGTATAATAAGTATAAGTATAAGTATAAGTATAAGTATAAGTATAAGTATAAGTATAAGTATAAGTATAAGTATAAGTATAAGTATAAGTATAAGTATAAGTATAAGTATAAGTATAAGTATAAGTATAAGTATAAGTATAAGTATAAGTATAAGTATAAGTATAAGTATAAGTATAAGTATAAGTATAAGTATAGTATAAAGTATAAGTATAAGTATAAGTATAAGTATAAGTATAAGTATAAGTATAAGTATAAGTATAAGTATAAGTATAAGTATAAGTATAAGTATAAGTATAAGTATAAGTATAAGTATAAGTATAAGTATAAGTATAAGTATAAGTATAAGTATAAGTATAAGTATAAGTATAAGTATAAGTATAAGTATAAGTATAAGTATATAAGTATAAGTATAAGTATAAGTATAAGTATAAGTATAAGTATAAGTATAAGTATAAGTATAAGTATAAGTATAAGTATAAGTATAAGTATAAGTATAAGTATAAGTATAAGTATAAGTATAAGTATAAGTATAAGTATAAGTATAAGTATAAGTATAAGTATAAGTATAAGTATAAGTATAAGTATAAGTATAAGTATAAGTATAAGTATAAGTATAAGTATAAGTATAAGTATAAGTATAAGTATAAGTATAAGTATAAGTATAAGTATAAGTATAAGTATAAGTATAAGTATAAGTATAAGTATAAGTATAAGTATAAGTATAAGTATAAGTATAAGTATAAGTATAAGTATAAGTATAAGTATAAGTAGAAGTAGAAGTAGAAGTAGAAGTAGAAGTAGAAGTAGAAGTAGAAGTAGAAGTAGAAGTAGAAGTAGAAGTAGAAGTAGAAGTAGAAGTAGAAGTAGAAGTAGAAGTAGAAGTAGAAGTAGAAGTAGAAGTAGAAGTAGAAGTAGAAGTAGAAGTAGAAGTAGAAGTAGAAGTAGAAGTAGAAGTAGAAGTAGAAGTAGAAGTAGAAGTAGAAGTAGAAGTAGAAGTAGAAGTAGAAGTAGAAGTAGAAGTGGAAGTAGAAGTAGAAGTAGAAGTAGAAGTAGAAGTAGAAGTAGAAGTAGAAGTAGAAGTAGAAGTAGAAGTAGAAGTAGAAGTAGAAATAAAGGTAAAAGTAAAAGTAAAAGTAAAAGTAAAAGTTTTTGCTCAAAGCTTGCATTTACAATTCGTAGTATTTGTGTGTATTTTGGTTGTATTATCGTGAAAAATACTCAACAGATTGCATTTTGAATATATTTTTTTCCCAAAAAATGTATTTCCACACACAGCCAGCCAGCCAGCCATCCACCCAGCCAGCCAGACAGACGGACATGGCTATATCGACTCAGGAGGTGACGCTAATCAAGAATATATATACTTTTCTATACCTGCCACGCCTCCTTCTCTGCGTTACAAACGGAAGGACAAAGTGAGTATACCCTGGGTGTAGGGTATAAAAATAAATAGATATAGAAATAGAAATTGAGATAGAGATAGAATAGAATAGTAAATTTTCTGCTTTATGGCGAAAAGTACTATTTTTTCGATTTATTTAGCACATAGATTAATAAACACGCTTAATGGACTATCTTTTCGATGTTCTTGAATATTTTTTCTGGAAATAAGATAAATGATTTTTGATATCAATAGAAAGATAAGGATTGCGATTAATAAAATTGTCCGATACATTTTATTCAATAACTTGTTTCAAATTACTCCATTTAAAAATTTTTTTCACTGTAGGCTTTGAAATAAATATACCAAAATTATTGTGTTCAAATTTTTTCCCTAGTCTATTATATTGAATTAAAAATGGCAAACGAGCTAGAAGTTCAAAAATCAATAATACAAAATTTTCAAGACCACCCGCGGTGGACTATCAATAGAATTGCTCGGAATAGCAAAGTTAATGTCAAAATGGTATCAAGAGTTCTAAAAAAATTTAAGAAAGTCTTGGATGTCTTTCGAAAGCCTGGTTCTGGGAAAAAAAAGCCGTCCGTGATCAAAACAAAAAAAAAAAGAAATTGTCACGATTTTAAAGAAGAAAACTGGCTTAGAAGGCGGATTGTTCCGAGTATCTAGTTTGCAATGCCAAAAAGGACGTTTGAAGACGTTCAAGGTACAAAAAGTTCCTGATAGAAATGCTGTGTGGAATATGGAGGCAAAACAGCGCGGCATTCGATTGCTGCATCATTGACGAAGAAACGTATGTTTTAACAGACTTTTTGCAGCTTCCAGACCAAGAGTTTTACACAGCAGACTCGCGGAGGAATGCGAACAAAAACTTTAACTCAAAAAAGCAGTCGAAATTTCCTCGTAAGTTCTTGGTTTCTCAAGCAATCCGAAGTTTTGGCAAAAGGAGCAATTCTTCTGTAACCACTAACTCTAAATTTTATATTAAGAAAAAATTATGTAAGAAAAATAATACTACAATTTTTGGTACTTAATAAAAATTTTAATAAAATGATGGTTCAAGAATAAGTTTCATTTTTAAAATCGGACTACTAGCTCTAGAGATTTTTTGAATTATGTATCGGACAATTTTATCGATCGCAGTCCTTAGTATTTTTACCGGACTACGTGTTTCTAATTATTTCAAAATATATACCACTTCCTTAATCTTAGTTCTCTTGTGCTCATAGTATGATTCACTTTTACAAAAATGGTCTGAATATGAAAGGAGTGTTTATCACACAATACAAATTTCCCATTTTTTGCACCCCTTCAAAATCCACAAAAAAAATCGAAAATTTTTGTAGCTATTTTTTTTTATTGGTTTTGGCATGAACCATGTTCCAAAATCTAAGGGGGTGTGTCAATTTTTGTTACGCCAGGAATGTAACGGCCGCATAGAGACTTAAAGGAGTCGTCTTTAACGAATCAATAAATCAATTGAATAAACCATGCCAATTTGATAACAGTCAAGATTTAAGATGCATTTTTCTATAGTACTCAACTTTAATAATGAGTGTTCACCGGAAACTCAACAAAAAACAAATAGAGTATTTCGATATTCAAAAATAAATTGAGTGATATACAAATTTTCCGAATTTTTCTTAAATTTTTTACTAATTTAGTCAACAGAAAGATTTTCCCAAAATTTAAAGAAATTATTTTTTTTTTTTTTTTTTATTTATATTGATGTACAATAAACTGTTGACAGACAGAAAATTCAATTTCAATTCAATTTACATTCAAATTGTTTGTAATAAACAAAAGAACACAGCGATTTGTTTTATTTCCTCTCAACATTTAAATGCCTCATTAAATTTTGCCATGCAATCCCCCTTGGTTGGATAGTGATTTGGTTTTTTTTCGATATCCTCGACACTTTTGTACGAATATCCTTAAGCATTTTGTCGCAATTCACTAGATTTTTGTATTGCTGTTCTTGTCGTTTCTTCTCTCTGCTTCCTATTTCCTCTCTTCTATTATTTATTTTTATTTGTACTCAACGGATCAATTGCTGTAAATTGTAAATCGCATGAATAACAAAATTACCAAATTATACAGTGGAGTCCATAAAAATTGTATCATTTGTGTAGTAAAAATATTTACTGGTAAATAGACTCTAGGGGCATAAACAAACAAACAAACAAACAAACTGTGCAAGGAATAGGGGGAATAATGTCAAATGCAACAATATGCCACCCAGTTATTCAATTTTGTTCTACAATTTGCTACTTGTAGCAAACAACTAATACTTCAAGTACGCCCTACATTATTCTCAGCCAATTCAATTCAATTTTGCTTACAATAATCTGTGTAGATTGCTGTTGTTGCTGCTGTTGTCAAAATTTAATGTTAAATTATCGTAACGACAGTGAAGTGAAGATGACGGCACAAAAGATGAATATCCCCTAGCATGCCTAGTATGTGCCTACTACCCCCATAGTGTTGAAATCTCTTTAGAGTCTGCAAGGGATAGCTGGTGCTTTCGGGGGGAAATATAAATAAATAAATGAAATGATGAAAAATCACTAGTGGCGTAAGTAAATTAATAACAATTGAAACAAATTTAAATTGCATTGTCGAGTGGTTGGAAATTTGACGTATTGAAATGCCAAATGATTTGTTGCAATTGCTAACAAATTTCAATCAGAGCAAATAACAAAATGATTTGGGGTTGTATTATTGATTTCAAAAAACATAAAGCTTAAGCTTCTGAAGTTTGTGTTGCTCAACTTTTAAGTGTTTCCAATATATTTTGGCTTAATAAAAGGCATAGCAAAAGTAATGTCGTAATTTCAATGTACCAAAATTTCTGCAAATAACGTCAAATGTCGAAATATGAGTTTTTTTGCATCAATTTGTTGCATTGAGCTTGATGGTCACAAGATTTTAAAACGCTAAATAAAATTAAAACAATTTCATTCCGCTATTTTCCCAACCTTTCGCCTATTGGTTTAGGCTTCCTCAGGGGTATATTTTATTTGGAAGAAAAACTACAATGAAAATAATTTTTTTTTTAAAAAAACATTTTTAACAAATGACACTTAGATGCACTTACATTAAAATTTTACATCGAAATCAAATGTCATTATGCTTTGACGTTTGTGTTGCGGGTATGTATTCTCCTTGCGGGTAGATAGAGAAATAATTCTCTTCAAACCAACCAATTTGAATCAGATCTTTTGTGGGCAATAATTCAAGTGCCCAAATGTGCATCATCTAGGAGTTGGTCGTTTGACCGATATAATCTTTTCATTATAAACTTATGTTCTAAGCCTTCAGATAAATTGCATTTCGAATCCGGTCTCAGAATTGCTATATCAAGTATAGTTGAGCAACCCTAACCTAAAAATTCAAAAAGCAAAAGGCGACATAATTTAAATAAAGTTGTAAAGAAAAGAGTTAGAGCTTATTTATGTTAGGATATCTTTCAAACCAAACGAGATATAGAAATTCTGAGGCCGAATTCAAATTCAATATCGTAAAATGCATCGGAAATGATTTCTTTTATTTTTTTCAGATTTTTGTTTTTGTATGGATAGTGTATTTTCGCGATATTTCGCGAAGACAATCAGCTACGATTTCCGATTTTCTGCTCATTATCATCACACCTGTTAAAACTTAAAGACAATTCAATTTTATTCAATACTAGCATTTCCCGGTGTGTGTTGCTACACCTTGTCTTGTACTGGGCCGGGCATCACCATTTTTTTTAAGGGATGTAAATTGTTCCGATGCAATTTATATATGTCACAAATCTCATCTTTATGCGTAAAATACTTTCAAAAATGTGACGACATTTTTTAAGGGCGTGACACCACCCATTTTTTCAATGGACATTATATGTCCCGGTAGTCATAATACATGTACCAAATCTCATCCATTTCTGTTAAATATTTTTAGAGATATGATGAATTAATTTTTATGGAGGAGTGGCACTACCCATTTTTTCACTGAAAATTATTTTTCTTTGTGCACTTTATAGATGTACTGAATTTCAATTATCTGCGTCAAGCAGTGCCAGAGCTATCACAAATTAATTTTTAGAGGGACGTGGCACCGCCTTTTTCAGTAAAATTTGTTTGTCCTATTTTTTCAATACATGTACTAAATTTCAATTATCTGCGTTAAGTAGTTTCAGAGCTATTTACAATTAATTTTTAGGTGGGTGTAGCACCGCCCATTTTTTAAGCTTATGACCTAGCTTTTTTCATTCAAATCGGTTTGTTAGTTTCCGAGTCCATAAATAACAAACATACAAACAGTCAAAATCTAATTTTAATATATTAGTACTTAAGTACCCTGCAGTAAAAATATGAGACAGATCACAAAAAATACTAGTTCGCGGTTACTACTAGCTCAAAACTAGTTAAAAAGGGATGCAGTGGAGGCCAGTTCGATCTCAGTTTGTAGTTTGTAAGCGCAGAGAAATTTGAATCGTGACGAAAACAAATTTAAATTTTTGTTATTTGCTTTTGAAATAATTTTTTCTGTCAAATTGTTTTGCGTCAAAACAAGAAAAATCATAAAAAACAGCATAAATATACAATATGGAAATAAGGTAAGCAACAAAGTAAGTAATTTTACAAGAAATTTTATTGTTAAATGGTATTTACAAAAAATTAATTGTTTTCCTCAATAGTTCTCTGCTCTAAGCAAACTGTTAAGGACCGGTTTTCTTAAATATTTTGAAGCAATTTTTGTGTTAAAAGGAAATCAGCCTACAAACTTTTAAAAACTTTTTCAAATTATTTGTAGGTATAGTTCAAATCAAATAATATTCCAAAATGTATGGCTTTTGTTATATAAATTTCTATCTCTACTTCCAGATGCAATTTATTCGACTTTGTCTCCCTCAGATCTCATGAATCAAGCTTATGAAACGTCTCTGGCAGCAAAAAAGAGACACTTTAGAAAGGTATCTAAAGAGCATGCCTTAATAACATGTATTAAATGATATTTTACTTTACTAACTTTATGTTAAGAAAATAAAAATTGATATAAAAACGAAATTATTTGAAAATGTCCAGAGTTTTTCACTATATACCACGTGTATTACTATAGGAGGACTACACACAAAACAACTGGTTCAAAACTAGTTGTTAAGTGACTACTTCCATACCACAACTAGCCCCGGACTGGTGTAGAAGTAATGCATAAGGGGCCAATTGAAATTTCGTAGGACATCAACACACAAAAAAGAACAGTTGCTTGTATGCAAAAGGGATTGAAGTCGGACTAGTACTGGTTGGTAGAGGACTAGTTAATGGACTACCCTTTAACTAGTCCATTTGCCGGCAGGGTAGATATGCGTGTTTGCATAAACAGTCATAACTCTTTTTCATTACAAAATGGTTACCCAAGGGTGATTTAGAAATAAAGACTATGTTCTTATAAAAATTTTGACGTTTAAAAATTAAAGAATTTTTTGGAGGTAAGTATCTATAGATAATATTCGCGTCCCAAAATCGAATTTTTTAAGTTTTTCAATTACGCGGTCAAAAAAACTATTTTTTACTCAAAACCAAGGCACCTAACGAAAAAAGTTTATAAGGCAAAAAATCCTTAAAATTGTCCAAAGAATACGTGTGAGAATATTTTCCGAACTTTTTGAGATATTTTATAATTTTTCAAAAATTAATTTATTTTATTTATTTTGCTTAAACGCACATATTAAGACAAAAGTTTTGGAGTGAAAAAAGTCTGCTTAACTTTGAAATTCCAACAAATATGTAGTTACGAAATTTTTATATTGTTTGATTTTTCATTTGAAGTTCAAATTAATTTTTTTTTAATTCTATAAAAAAAGAAAAATCCGCAAGGACACGCATAGCAAATGCAAAAATTGCAAAGAATAACAACTTCAAAACTTTTCCGTTTTCAATAATATTTCCCCAAGTAACATTTTGTAACAATAAAAACGGACGGCGATAAAAAACACACTGTATAAAATCAATTGAATGGTGGACAACATCCTTCCTCTTCATTCCTCAACATATTGGTGCGTCTTTGAGGAAAGCGAGAAAATACTTTGTCCAGATTTCAAATTTGTGTGAAAATATGCATGTACTATATAGCAGCAACAACAACAACAAAAGCAACAGCAACAACGTTAAGATATCCGTTGCACTTCCGCATGAGTTGGTTGCCCAACCAAGTAAAAGATATCCCAAGGATATGCAAAGAAGAAAGGACTTTTTAACTTCACGATTTTTTATATTTTCTTACCATTTTCCGTGCTTTCTTGTTAAACGAGAGAGAAGTGAATTTTTTTTCGGCATTCTCCTGCGCTACATTACAATCATTTTATTCAGAATTATATATGGAAATGCAAATATTCTTTAACTAAATGCTATCGTTGTCCCTTGCAGTTGCTCAAATCACCGCAGATTTTGTCTTTTTCCAACCATCGCTTGCCTAAATTCGCTGAAAGAAAAGAAAAAAAATTTACAAAACACAGAAAGAAAAAAAGTCACTCCCTTTCCTCTTGCTCCCGGCGGCGCACTCCCTGAAACTTTTGTGTGTGACTTTTTCATAATTTTTATTGCATATCCTTTGGCAAATGGTGAAAAACACACGGAAGGAACACATTCTCTACCACTGGAGCATCATGAGGGTCCTTTTGCCAGACGCTTGCCTGCTGCTTAGTCATTTTTGTTGTTGTTTTTTTTTTTGCGCTTGAGCAAGGATATTGAAAACTTATTTCCGGTGCAATGAGTTTATATCACGGAATTTTATTTCGACAACGAGGAATGAAAAAGACAGCAAAAAGAACAAAAAAGAGCAAAAACACACACACACTCTTAAAATGGATGTCATCCTCAATAGCATTAGTGCATGACTAGGAAGAAGAAGACGAAAAAAAAATAAGCCAAAATCGTTGTCGTTGTTACATTCAACCAAAGGATATATGAAAAAAGTTTTTTAAATCATAAGAAAATAAAAATCACTGCTCTCCTCTCTCTGTGTTTTCATCCATGTACGTGTGTGTGTGTATTTTTCCTGTTTGACAATAATTTTTGCATAAAAGTGAGAGTAACTACTCAATAATGTCAATAGAGTGCGCTGCACTCACAATAAGCATCATCACAACAACAGCAACAACAGTGACAACAACATAATCTGTGAATATTTCGCTTGCAATATGTTGACAATCATTTGCATGATATTTCTCTTCTTTTTTTTGGACTTCCTTGTGCATTTTTTTAATTTTTTTTAGGTTACGATATTTCGGAGAAAAATAAAGATATCGATAGAAGTCAAAGTGGGTTTTAAAGAAAAAAAATAGTGCTTTTAAAAACTTTTATCGAGTTTTATGATGAACAATTATCTGGTCCTGCCATATAACCTCAAAAGTGGTGAAAAAACCGTACATGCCAAAATTTCAGGTTAAAATATCTCAAAATTCAGAAGTGATAGAGCAATTTCTAGACCAGATTCGGATTAAGCATCAAAAAATACATTAAAACTGACTGTTTTTGTTTCTATATATTGATCATTATTTTTTAATTACGCAAAAATAAAATTTTTTAATAGAAAGTCAAAAAATTAAGTAAACATACAATATCTCGTAAACGATATTTGATAGGGTTTTTCAGTTGACTGTTTTTTAATCAACGGACAAGCAGGTTACTTTCTTTTTTTGTATGCGTTTTAGTCAATTTTTTTTTTGGTTTTAGTATTGAGCCCCATGCTAAAAAATGGGTTTTTCGGCCCTGGCTTGAAAAAGTGCTGTTCACTTTAAAAAAAGAGCTATATATGTTTGATCCGCATATTTCCCCAAAAAAACATTTTGGGTGCAAGCACTTTTTATTTAAAACACGTGGGGACAGGTGTGCAAATGTTGGTCGTAACTAGGGATGCACACTAGAGTGGTCCAAATTTTGTATGGAAAAACCAAAAGTGTTAAAAAGTCAAGGTGCGTGCGACTTTTCTGAATCCTTGGATCCTGCTGATTACAAAAAGTGCTTTGGAACCAAAAAAAAGTTGCGTTTAGATATTCCGCAACGAGGTTGAATGTACGTTTTTAGGAATTTTAGTGTTTTTGAGTGCTTTTTTTAATTTAAATGCTATATCTTTTTAACCAGATAAGGTATTTGCAAGAATTAAATTGCATTTTTTAATAATATTTTGAGCCAAATCCTGCATCAATAATATCACAGGCCCACAAAAAAAAAAAAGTACCATGCGCGAAGGATCAGATCACCTGAACTTTATGTTTTCGGGGTCGCTGAATCCGAATATGGTGCCAGAATAGCGAAGTTGGTTCGCGTTTTTTCAGAAATCAACAATAATGCTGAAAATAAGAGATTTTTCCTGGTTTCTGAAAAAACGCGAGTCCGAATATGGTGTCAGAATCGCGGAGTTGGTTCGAGTTTTTTCACAAATCAGAAAAAATGTTGAAAAAAATCTCAAATTTTTCAGCATAATTGTTGATTTCTGAAAAAACGCGAACCAACTTCGCTATTCTGGCACCATATTCGGATTCAGCGACCTCGAAAACATAAAGTTCAGGTGGTCTGATCTTTCGCGCAGGGTACTTTTTTTTGTGGGCCTGTGTAGTTAATCCACTCTGTCCCAATTTTATTTAGAAGCACTTTAAACTTCAAAATTTGTAAATTTTTTGAGGTGTTTGTTTGCACATTCAAGAACCAATTTTTTTCTTATTTTGCTCTAGCAAATTTATTTTTTTCTTTTATTTTTTAAGGCATTAATTTATCTATCAATCCACTTCAACAACTAATCCATAAGCTACACTTTACTTACTAAAAACCGTTAAGTGTAATCAAATTTTGCCAAAAAAAAAAAACTTTGAGTTTAAAATTTTCATGATGAAACCGAAACAATAAAGTTATTTGCGATGTATGCGTTCATCAAAATTCTAAATCTGGTCTCAGAATTGCACTACCTCATACGGTTTTAGAGATATCCTAACCTAAAAATGCAAAAAAAACACCGTTTTTGCTATTTTCGAAGCTGTTATGTCAAGACATGGTAACTTTTAGCATGGTATTGAAGTTAAAAGTGAGAGCCTTTTTCTTCAAAACCCAATTTAAATTGTATCGATATCTCTTTTTTCCTCCGAAATATCGTAAGCAGAAATAACAAAAAACTAGTAAGGGTGTAAAATTTGGCCTGGCCAAACATTAAATACCCTACACTGCAGTATTTTTAAAATTTTGCTCATATGGGAGGTGCTACGCCCTCTTGTCCGAGTTCTCCCAGTTTTTGTTCAGAGCTTGCATTTATATTGTAGTTTTTAGTGTCTGAGTGGAAAACGTTTTCAGTAAACGGTTTGGAGCTTTTGCTTATATGGGAAGTGCCACGCCCTCTTGTCCGGGTTTGTCTAGAGCGTGCATTTATAGTCTTTAGTATTTGAGTGAAGTTTAATTGGATTATCTCAAATAACTATTTCAGTATAGCATTTTGAAACTTTTGCTTATATGGGAGGGCCACGCCCTCTTGTCCGAATTTTTTCAGTGTTTTTCAGAGCTTGCGCTTACAATTCTTAGTATCTATGAGTATTTTGGTTGCATTGACGTGAAAAATACTCCTGAAATTGCATTTTGAATATATTTTTCGTATGAGCGGTAGGCGTGTCCGTTGACCGATTTCGCTCATTTTCAATCCCCCAGGCTAAATTTGACGACGAAGGCAGTGTACCAAATTTCATTGAATTATCTTGCTCAGTTTTCCCAAAAAGTGTATTTCAACACACAGCCAGCCACCCAGCCAGCCAGCCAGACAGACGGACATGGCTATATCGACTCAGGAGGTGACGCTGATCAGGAATATATATACTGTTATAAGAAAAAAGTGGTACCTTACGTCATCCCATTAAGATATCTTATTTTAATGCCTTAAAAACATGAAAATTAATTTTTTTTTTTAAGTCCAATTTAGTTATACTGAATTGTTTTTAGTGAGTAAAAGTATTACTAAAAGCTTAGTTGTTGAAATTATTTTAAAGACAAATGAATGCATAAAAATATAAAAATTTTAAGAAAAATTTGCTAGAGCAAGATAAGAAAAAAATCTGTTCTTGAAAGTGCAAACACTTCAAAAATTAACAAATTTTGAAGTTTAAAATGCCGCTAAAAAAATTGGGAAAGAGTAGATTATTTATTATTAATGCAGAATATGGCTCAAAATATTGAAAATAATATGCGATTTAATTTTTGCAAATACCTTATCTGGTTAAAAAGATATAGCGTTTAAATTAAAAGAAGTACTCAAAAACTCAAAAATTCCTAAAAAAGAACCTCCAAGCTCGTTGTGGAATATCTAAACGCAATTTTTTTTTTTTTTTGGTTCCAAAGCACTTTCTGTAATCAACAGGATCCAAAGATTCAGAAAAGTCGCGCGCACCTTGACTTCTTAATACTTTCGGATTTTGGACCACTCTAATGCACACTCTACTATAGTCTTGAGTTGTACGAATTTGGGCCAAAATATAAGTTTTTCCAGAAAATAGCAAGGTTTAAAGTTTCTTTGCTTAATTTAAGTGCCTAGCATTATATCGACCTAAACAACCTGGAAAACTTGTATTATAATTGAGCCACCTGCATATGTGAAATATCAGTAGCAAAAACCTTCAAGAGAAAATTATGGGTAAAAACCCACCATTTTTGGAAAATCTAATTTTCCATATCACAGTCAGGCAGTGGAAAGAGCAGTTAAAATAGTGACCGAAAATTTTCGTTTTTTTGGGTCGCCCTCCTGTACAGTAGACCGGTTCGATTTTGAATGAAATAAAAAAAAAACATTCCGAAGCCAACTCAAAAGTTGGGAGAACTCTTAAAAACCATGTCCTGCATTATATATTTCAAATTTTTCTAAGATTTTTTCTGTCTAATCAGAAAACTAATGATGCCATTCGATCCTACGGGAAAAAATACATAAGAATCCATGTCTTGGATTTCAGTTTTCGACCTATTACGAAGCTGAGGATTGATTCAATTCGGACCTATGAGCATGCATTTTTAAACCACGTTTTTCAACCTTCAAAAATATATCGACACCCCTTCCCATCATCTCTCAGAGCTAGGGTGGTGGCAATCTTCATGTCGATAGTTAAAATTTACAATTCTGCCGGTTGCGCGACAAGTTTTAAACTTTCGTCCAAAACGCACCGGTCTAGTGTACACTCCCCTTTAATTCTTTGCTATTCTTGAAGCCAACGCCGATTCTGATGCTGCTGACTTTGATTTCTTTCACGCATCCATGAGTTTTTGTATTGCACAACAGCGTCACTTTCGTTGGTGTTCAGTGTTCATTCAGGTTGTACGTTCTGTCGTTCATTCGGTCGGTCGGTCGATTGGTTGTATGGTGTTCGTTTTTTGGTGTTCAAATGCAAATGTTTAACATTGCGTTTTATTGCTTCATTGCTGTCTCGTTTTACACTTGCATTCTATATAATATATTTGTATATGTGTACGAGTGTATTCTTCATGATGTTTTCAAAAAGTTTTATTTTCTTTTATCCAGATTGGCCCTGGATTAATGTTCGTTATGCCGTCATGTTTTGACAATAGAGGACGACGAATTGCTTGGGAAAACTTTTGCAATTGGAAATTTTTTTTCGTTTTTGCTGCAAGTGAAATCTTTTTTTCAACTGATTTGCATGCAAAATTGTTGTGTGCTGTGCTGGGTGCACAATGAAGCGAAACGAAGCGAAATCTTTTTGAATTGAAATGTTTTCAAAAAAGTTCCTTACAGTTTTTCTTGCTTCTTCATTTATTTTTTTTTTTTTTTTTTTTTTTCAAATATAAATGTATGGTTTGTTCTTTATTTCTTAAATTGAAGGTTTTGCCTTTTGTATGGAGTGTAGTTTGCTGTTGTAAGTGTTGCATTTGTTGTGCAAACATTCAATTTATTTTGTATATAGAAATTTTTACTTGCAATTTAGGATGAAAATTAGTTTATGTTTGCGATTATGTTTAGTCCTTGGGTTAAGTTTGTTCTTGGCGTAGTAGACAATTGTTTTGTCATGAAACTAAAATAGTTAAATCGTGCATTACTGTCGTTAAATTTTAATGTTAATTCTTATGCACGTATGATGGAATAATGGAACACTTCCATTCGGTCTATCATCACCACTGAACCGAATATCCCGATGCCTAAATTATTTCCGATGGAAAATTCAGATGCTGGGTCGTCCGGTCTGACTGTTGGGTCGCCATTTTGCTCAGTGCTGCGTCAGTCGTCAAGTTTATTAACTGAATTAAAACCAAATTTTTGTCATTCTAAAGAAAATTGTTCAATGAAAAAGTCAAATTAAAATCGAGCATGCTTCGGAAATTTTAACTGCTCCCCAAGACGTGAACAAAAGCCAACATTCAATTTTAGTTTTAATAATTCCTTTCACCTCCCTTATATAACCATTCAATTCCTCAAAAACGTTATCCTTAATATATGAAATTTCCCTCTGATTTTTTTTTTTTTTTTGTGAAGTACCAACATTTTCTTCCACAACTCGTCTAGGTCATCTAATCCACTGTTGCAACATATCTTCGATCTTCTAATTACTGAATCCGACTCAAACATTTCGATCGTCTTATCTTAAGCAGAAAGTCTTCACTTCCGCTTTGCCTTTCTTTAAATCACCCATTTAAATTTTTTCTGTAATACTTTTGTTTTTGTTTTGGTTTCCTTCTCAGAAAATACCTGACTTAAACTACACCGTTTAGAACAAAAGGATTATCACTCAAAAATCTTCTTCCCGCCGTGATACAGTAAAATTTATATTCAATCCTACTTCCGAATATTCCATAAAGCTTCCAGTCGACACCATTCCACTTTTTAATAGCGTGTCTACTAGAGCGCCCATATGTGCGAAATTCTGATTTTGCTGGCTCCCCGTCCATTTCCTGAAATTAGAGGTCAAAAAAATAAGATCTCAAAAAAAAATTTGGTGTCGGTAGTGGAAAAAACCCAGCCGGTTTTCGATTAAAGATCGAAAAATTGACTAAAAAAAGGCAAGTCGCTTTGACTGCCCGTTACTTCAAAACTGTTATTTTTTTCATAATATTTTCAAGACAATTTTTATAGAGCATGACTAAGTCAACATTATCTTCTTAAAAAGTTTTGGTCCAAAAATTAAATTTGTTGTTGTTTCGGTACAAAAACTTCGGTTTTTTAAGAAAATTCTCAAGACTTTTTTTCTATAAATTGGTTTTTTGAAAGGGTGGAATATTTGTTCTGGAATTCTTATATTATGGAGAATAAATATTGATTAATTTAAAAGAAAAATTACTAAAAAAATATTAGTTTTTAAGAAATAGAGCACGTTTCAAAGTTAAGAAAAAAATTTATTTTTTTATCTTTTTCTTCTCAGTTTTTAATTTGATAAGAAACCATTTTAGTAGTCATATTTCCTAAACTAATTTGGGATTGCTCAACACGAAAATAGCATTTATTTTCGTTTTAGTGCGTTTTTGGGCTGTTCCAACAGAGATAATCGAAAATTTCGAATTTCGTGCACGCAGTTTAGGAAAAAATTTTAATCAAGTTGTCGCGAACTGCACAAAGATGTGAAATTGCACCTAAGCATTTACTGAATAAGAAAAAAAAGTTTTCAAAATCGGTTCATGGAATGGTTTTTAAAATGAGGTCGAAAAACGGTATTTAAGAAAAAAAACGACTGCAAACCAAAACCAAAATAGTCATATTAGATGTAGTTATTAATGCTAAATTCGAAATTGGGCACGAAATTGCTGTATCACTTATGATTTTTGAGATATCTCACCCCTAATGTTCAAAAAACACGATTTTTGAGGTTGTGTAGAACACGCACAAAATCGTTTTGGTCTGTTTTATTAAATGCGTCATTTAGTACTGTTTTTTTTTTCTTTAAAATGAGTTACGGAATAGTCTTGCATGATTTTTCTTTAAAAAGTTATGATCATTTTAAAATAACATTATGAAAGATATAGTAATATGGCAATTGCTATAGAAAATCCATACATGATTTTTAACTTTCATGATGTCATTCAAAAATGATCATAACGCACAAACCCATTTCATAGCTTAGTTTAAAGGCAAAAAGCAGTTCTAAATGATGCATTTAATAACAACTAGCAATGCATTTTGTTGCATCCATTAAAGTAGCGATTAAAAGAAAAAAATTAGAATACTCAATTTTTTCCAACATTGAGACCGGCTCCATACCTTAAACTTAATATTTTTAAATAATTTTTTTTTGCTGAATTAATCAACATTTAATTCCATGCAATATAAGAATTCCAGAACAAATATTCCGCCCTTTGAAAATTACAAAAAACCAATTTATAGAAAAAAAAACATGAACATTTTCTTAAAAAATTTAAATTTTTGTACCGAAACAGCAACAAATTTAATTTTTGGACCAAAACTTTTTAAGAAGATTATGTTGACCTAGTCATGCACTACAAAAGTTGTCCTGAACATATTATGAAAAAATGAATAGTTTTGAAGTAACGGGTTTTCGACCTTTGATCGAAAACCCGCTGGGTTTTTTCCACTACCGATTCCAAATTTTCTTGGGAGATCTTATTTTTTCGACCTCTAATTTCAGGAAATGGACGGGGAGCAAACAAATTCTCAACTTTGCACATTTCATATATCTTGTGGGCGCTCTAGTGTCTATCCTGCAATTTTCTTTTTCCAGATCGTCTATCAGTTCGAGTTAGTCAAACGACCGTGCTACTTGCTGATCGTAAAATACGATACGGCTTCAGGAGTATTTTTCACAATGCAACCAAAATATACAAAATTACAAAGGGCAGTAAGCGCAAGCTAAGGGCGTGGCACATCCCATATAAGCAAAAGATTCAATTCGCTATACTGAAAACAGTTTTTGAGATGAACCAACTAAATTTCACTCGTACAAGAAGGCTTGGCACCTCCCAAAAGGCTTCAAAATGCTGTACTGAAAACGTTTTGAGAGATAATCCAACCAAATTTTACTCAGACACTAAGGACAGTAAACGTAAGCTCTGAGTAAAAACTAGGTAAAATTGGACAAGAGACTTGGCATATCACGAAAAGGTTCAACATACTATGCTGAAAGCGTTTTTTGAGATAATTTAACCAAATCTGAGCAAAAGCTATGTGAATTTGGGCAAGATTTCGTGGCACCTCTTGTACAAGCAAAATTTTCAAAATATAGTGTATGATAGTGTAGAGTTTTCAATGTTTGGTGTTTGGCCAGGGTAACACCCTCATTAGTTTCTCTTCAAACAGTCATACCTAGTAAGCCAACTTTTGTTACAAAATGAACAATTCACTGCTCGACATATCCTGGCCTGACCTCAGAAATGAGTTTCGAGTCACTTCTTACCCAACCTGAGAGTTTTCTACCTAAGGCTCTTTCAACAACTCCTGCACGCTAACTGCCTTATTATTTATTGCTAACAATATCACTGAAGGATTTCTTATCCCTCGTAGGATTTCTAGTCCCTTAATTCTTTTCTAAAAATTGCATCATCCCTTGTACCATATACAATGTATTATACATATAGTTTGAAAGTAGTCTAGCGCTACTGCTTACAACAGTTCTAAGCGCCCAGCAAAAGCATAAAGGTCCTTACCTTCCATTCTTGATGTCCCCTTGCACTTGACAGCAGGTCGTCTGAATATTGGGGCGCCCCTTCAGCAAGATTGGTGACAGGCAAGAGCATGATTTGAGGTTAAATTGAAACTGGCTGTCACTATTTGAAGAATGATAGAAGATAATAGACCGAGGTCTCATTCTCCACCATTGAAATTAATTCTTTCCAGACTGCATGATACATGTGCTCTCCTTCACGCCTTGAGAGTTGCGCCTTCCGATGCTGTACTAGACCGCGTCACAGTGGGAGATTTCACACATTTAGTTTGAAAAAAATAAAAGGCGTTTAGTTAATGGATACGCCTACTTCCCATACCAACCATATTTTATATGTGTGGAGAAAACAAAAAAAGATATCGTCCGGAAAATTTGCTCTTTACATGAGCAATATTGTGGTATAATGTGAAGTAAATCAGTGAATGGGCAGGGTCTCGAAATTTTCGTGACCTTTGCCAGTAGATTTATAATTTTTGCCAGAGGTACAGTAGCAACTACATAGGATCGAATAAAGATATAAACTTGAAATTCAGTCTAAGGTTAAACATTTGTATTTAGAAGAAACCACCTAAATACAGTGCAAATAGCCCAAAGTACACGGCCAAAAAAATACATTTTCAAAAAGTTGCCCTGGAAGCAATCATTGTGTTTTAAAATTGCATAAAAAATAAGACGCAAGTAGACGAAGCTCACATTTGGTCCTTCCAATTACAAAATATCTATTTATTAAATAAAACATAAATTACCGGAATTGCCGTTGAGACACGAAAGTTCTACACTAGAGTAAATGATTTTATGTAATTTTTACTACACATTTTACATGTTTTCAATATAACTTCACTTTTTTCTTATAACACGTAAGCAGAGCACAGACCAATAACTTTATAATATACAAACATACATTATAATTTTAATAACTACAAAAAACTGTAATTGGCGTGGTCTATCTTAAATTTGAAGTCAAATGACATCAAAATTGTTTGATAAAATTTTTGAAATCAAAGTTCTCATTTGACAACTTGCAGCTGGACGAAAAGCAAACACAAAATAAAAATTTTAAAACCGTTAGGCACAGGGAGTTATAGTCAATCATTTGCGCTGAAAAACTTGGTCAAGTGACGACTTTGAAATTTAAATTAATTACAGCTAGATGTACCAAATCCCCCGCATGTGTGAAGAACACCTGGAAATTATTTCAAAACTTGAAGTCATTAAATCGTTACGTTAAATCACAGGAGACTACAGTCAAAATGAGATCAGATTAAGTAATATTTTTCGCATACGCTCAAAAATCATAGCAGACAATCAATTTTGTTAAGGACCTACCAAACATACAAACAATATCTCGTTTTGTTGTCTCTCTGGTAGAATAAAACAAATTTCAATAAGCATTTAAAAAGCAATTCATCATAAATATTAACAGCTGTCCTTCAAAATGTAAGAAAGTAGGACAAAGAAAATTTAAGCAAATATTTAGAAATCCTTAGAGATGAATTCAATCAATTTCAATTTACGTGCGCAACACACAAACACACAACAACAACCTAAATAAATATTGAACAGTTAAAGGAAAAAAAAAAAGGAAAAAAGTTTTGCAGACAACTACTTGAAGTAGCAGTAGAAATAAATCGCCAAACACAAAACACAAACACACGCAAACAAAAGCATCCTTACAATTATACACACACCCATGCCGTACCGAGTGATACCCACCCGTACAACGATCATCCGTAGTAGACACACATCTATGCAGACAATTTAATTAATTGTTTATGTCAGACTGACAGCAACTGCGGGATTTCTTAGCTGCTTATTTGCACCGCAATCCTGTTGGGACCAGAGCAGAGCTACAGCACAATACATATGTACGTATATACGTGCTGCTTTTGCCAACACGTTTTCAACACACACACGAATGCTGCGCTGCGTTCACTTACCATTTTTTCCGTTTTTCAACCGAATCGATACAATTTCTATTAAATTTATCTCCTTCGTTTGTGGCTGCTGTTGTGGGAAAAATTTCGGCAGAGCGCTTTTTTTCCACTTCTTTAAATATGTACAAAAGAATTTGTTGTGCCAACAAAATCAATGAGCCATTCACACACACACACATATAAACGTTTTTAAGGAATACTGTGGGTTAAATGGGATTGGAGCAGTTTTTATCAATTAAGGTATTTTCAGGAAGTGGAGTTTACGGTTTCAAGAGATTATGGGTTTTTTTAATATAATTTGCGTAAATACAGGATGTCCTAATAGAAAGTTTATATATAATGGACTGATTATAGAAAAAGTAAGCTACCCTGTAGGACCGGTGAAGACAATTGTCTCAATAGTCCAATCTTTGGTCCAGATATTTTATAAGTAGACCAAGAATAAATTCACTTAAATTATAAATTGTACAAAAAATGGTTCAAATGTCATGCAAAGACTGTAATATGTATCAAAAATGGTCCGAATGTAATGCATAATCCGTCATTAGTATCAAAAGTGGTCCAATTGTGTATCGATTGTGTCAGTGAAATTATAACGATACTCACTACGCATGTACTGATCGGAAGTTCGTCGTCTGTGAAGAAGAGCAAACGATAGTGTATCGGTCTAATGACTTGCCCAGGTTCAAATCGGCGTTAGGAAATAACGCCCAAGGAAATAACGCCCAAAAAAAAAACGAAATAACGCCCAAATTATTTTCATATAAATTTGGGCGATAATCATTTTTGAAATAACGCCCAAAAATTTGGGCTTTATTTCGTTTTTTTTGGGCGTTATTTCCTTTTTTTTTAAAAACGAAATAACGCCCAAAAAATAAAATGACGTAATAAGGCCCAAAAAAGATGAAATAACGCCCAAAATCAAAAACCCAAATTATTTTCATATAAATTTGGGCGATAATCATTTTGGAAATAACGCCCAAAATTTATTTGTATGAAAATAATTTGGGCGTTATTTCGTTTTTCGTTTTTGGGCGTTATTTAATTTTTTAAAAATAAAACGAAATAACGCCCAAAAAAACGAAATAAAGCCCAAATTTTTGGGCGTTATTTCCAAAATGATTATCGCCCAAATTTATATGAAAATAATTTGGGCGTTATTTCGTTTTTGTTTTTGGGCGTTATTTCATATTTTTTGGGTGTTATTTCGTTTTTTATTTTGGGCGTTATTACGTCATTTTATTTTTGGGCGTTATTTCGGTTTTTTTTTGGGCGTTATTTCCTTGGGCGTTATTTCCTAACGCCGTTCAAATCCTCCACTTGGTAATTTTGAATTACAATTTTTAAATTTCTATTAATTTGTACACAATTTGTCTTCGAAGTCTTCGGAGCGGAAAATGAAACATGTGTTCAACATAGCAGGGGTATAAAATAAGTAAAATCCGCACTGAGATTTGAACCCGGAACACAATGCTCAGAATTATATAACAAAGTATTTAGCACATTCGTCTATGAAACTTTTTGAAGTTTTTGTGTAAATTTTGTACATTAAATTAAATTCTTTGAAATTTATAAATAAAACAAAAAACAAACTGACCTATTTCTGGTTTGAATGTAATTCGTAAGGAGACAATTGGTTTAATAAAAATAAAATATTCGATTTTTGGTCCACCTAACTCTGCACATGGTTTTAAATTATGTAACTTCTCGTCCGCTTTTGAAAGCCAACCCCAACCCCCACCCCAATTTTGCCTGAGCTACTACCGATAACCACTATGTGTGCAGAACCGGTGAGTGGGATGCGGGCCTCTAAGAGGTAGTTTCGTTACACATTGTCATTGTCATTGTCATTGTCATTGTCATTGTCATTGTCATTGTCATTGTCATTGTCATTGTCATTGTCATTGTCATTGTCATTGTCATTGTCATTGTCATTGTCATTGTCATTGTCATTGTCATTGTCATTGTCATTGTCATTGTCATTGTCATTGTCATTGTCATTGTCATTGTCATTGTCATTGTCATTGTCATTGTCATTGTCATTGTCATTGTCATTGTCATTGTCATTGTCATTGTCATTGTCATTGTCATTGTCATTGTCATTGTCATTGTCATTGTCATTGTCATTGTCATTGTCATTGTCATTGTCATTGTCATTGTCATTGTCATTGTCATTGTCATTGTCATTGTCATTGTCATTGTCATTGTCATTGTCATTGTCATTGTCATTGTCATTGTCATTGTCATTGTCATTGTCATTGTCATTGTCATTGTCATTGTCATTGTCATTGTCATTGTCATTGTCATTGTCATTGTCATTGTCATTGTCATTGTCATTGTCATTGTCATTGTCATTGTCATTGTCATTGTCATTGTCATTGTCATTGTCATTGTCATTGTCATTGTCATTGTCATTGTCATTGTCATTGTCATTGTCATTGTCATTGTCATTGTCATTGTCATTGTCATTGTCATTGTCATTGTCATTGTCATTGTCATTGTCATTGTCATTGTCATTGTCATTGTCATTGTCATTGTCATTGTCATTGTCATTGTCATTGTCATTGTCATTGTCATTGTCATTGTCATTGTCATTGTCATTGTCATTGTCATTGTCATTGTCATTGTCATTGTCATTGTCATTGTCATTGTCATTGTCATTGTCATTGTCATTGTCATTGTCATTGTCATTGTCATTGTCATTGTCATTGTCATTGTCATTGTCATTGTCATTGTCATTGTCATTGTCATTGTCATTGTCATTGTCATTGTCATTGTCATTGTCATTGTCATTGTCATTGTCATTGTCATTGTCATTGTCATTGTCATTGTCATTGTCATTGTCATTGTCATTGTCATTGTCATTGTCATTGTCATTGTCATTGTCATTGTCATTGTCATTGTCATTGTCATTGTCATTGTCATTGTCACTGTTATGGTCTAGATCTTGGTCTTGACTGTTTGATTTTTGGTCTTGCTGTTGCTCTTTATTTTGGTCTAAATCTTGTTAGTCTTGACCTTGGAAATATAAAACTATCGAACAAAGTCGAGGATACAAAATTTCTGAATTGCATTTTTTCAAAGCATTTGATTTTTAAGGGTGATAAATTCTATACTCAAAGTTCATTTCGAAGATGGATGGATCTTTGCTTTGTTTTTGCCTCAAAATCATTTTAATGTTTTGGTCTAGAAAAATTATCAAGATCAATACCGAAATAAATCTTCGAACTTTTCGAAATATTTTTTTTATTCGAGTTTGAAATGTTCTTACCATTTGAGTAATTCCAACTATTCGAATATTTTGAACTGTTCTAATTATTCGAACAATTTGAGTTATATTTTGAATTTTTGTAACTCAACGAAGTGTTCAAATTAGTCGAAAAATTCAAAATATTCGTATTACACAAACAAATACATTTTAGATCGAAGATCCATCTGAGAGTGCAAATCACGAAAAAAAGACTTGTTGCGGTTATCGTTTGGGCTGTGATGTTTCACTCAGAAAGTGTGATATATTACCATTTTGATTATAGTGCTCATTTAATGAAATCTTTTATTTTCGAATTAAATCAATATCTATTACTTATGTATCTATAGATTGAAAATAATGTTTTCTTTCTAACTCCATTTTGTGTTGACTTACTTTACACACGATCTCTTTTGGTTGCTCTCAAGCTTGTCAACTCAATTCTTTGTGTAAACTGCTTTTTGCAATCAAAAGCCAAAATTGTGTAGTACAATAAGATTCTTCACTTTGAATGCAGAGAAATTAAAAAAACTTCCACGTGACACTTGCATTATATATCATCAAATATGTAATCAGTGAACCTGTGAGGTTTTGAATTTTTGAATACATTTGCAACCATTTCCTCCCACTTTCTTGCTTTCTCCAATGTATTGTATGAAAATTTCTTTGTTTCCGATATATTTTCGATTGTACGGACTTGACGTAATAACGAAGGTGTGAACTTTCTGACTGAAGAGCGTATTTGTTGCTTTAACTGAACTTCCCCTATTTTTTTCAATTGCTCTAGTTCTGATTTTAGCTTTTGATTTTCTTCCTTTAGGGAATTTGTTTGAATTAAAAGTTCATCAGTTTTTTTTGTCAGACTTGCAAGCTTAATATTTATTTTGCCATCCAACTTCTTTACAGCCTGCAACACGTCATGTAGTGATACTTTCTTGGCGAAAAATTTCGACAAAGGCTTTGTCGCTTCCTTGGCTATATCCATTAGAATTGAACTGATTTGATTATTGTATAAATCTGACGTCGTTGTTCGTGAAATGTTTTTGTTTTGATTCTCAAATTAAATAGCTTTATAAAAAAAAATAAAAAATAAAAAAAAACTTTTACTAAAAAATTAGAATTTAAACTGAAAAATCTAAGCATAAAAAATAATGACAATATACAGGCAGTGTAATGAAAACAATACTTTTGAATGATAAACCATTGAGTTCTGGTAACAAAAGAGTAAAGGAGTGTTAAGAAAATTTCGTTAACTGAAAAATCCTGCTGTACCTTATTTTCTATTAAATACTGCGTGTAACTAACAAAAAATTGTTTGACAGAGGGGGAGGGGCTAAAATCTACCTCTGAGGGGTTGTAGGGAAAAACTGAATTTTCGGACATGTTTTGCAAAAAAAAATAAAATTTCTATGGAAAATTTTTTGCCAATTGTATAGGCTTTTCGATGTTGGGATAGATTTATAGGGTTAAAAAGAGTTTTGGAAGTTCTGGCCTTTAAAAGTTGAAATTTAGATCTGTTTTCCTAATTTATGATTTTGGCGGCGATTTTAGCATGAATGAGGTAATATTAATATATGTATGTATGTATTCTCCTTTAACTCCTAGGAGGAGCATAGGGCCCATATGAAACATCTCCATTTGTTGCGATCCCTTGCGATAACTTTGATCTCTTGCCATGACTTTCCCGATTCTTGGATTTCCTTTTCCAGCGACCTTTTCCAGTTGGTTTTGGGTCTACCACTTGCTCTACTGCCTTGTGGATTCCACTCAAGAGCCTGGCGACAAACTTCGCTGTGTGGTTTCCGGAGAGTTGACCAATCCATCCCCATTTGCGCAGCTTAACCTCGTTTGCTATAGCCCTCTGATTGCATTTTTGATGTAGCTCGGCGAGGCCACCAAATCTTTAGTATACGCCTTAAGCATTTGTTGACGAATACTTGCAGCTTGTTCGTTAGTTGTTCAGTAACAAGCCATGTAATATTAATATTGCCATTTATAATTTGTTTGGAGTCCTCGTTAAATCTCATATCATTCGGTGGTACATTTTTTATTTCACTTTTTTCTCTAAGGTCGGAAAAATATACGGTGCCGTGACATAATCCCCATTCACGATATGGGGATTATGTCCGAATAAGTTGCGGACAAAATCCCCATTTTTTCAATGGGGATTATGTCCGAAACACTTGCGGACATAGTCCCCATAACGATATTTTGTTATTGACAACAGAAGTAGCTCAGGATTTACAACTCCCAAAAATTCCAACACCGTTTCCGCGGCGGCCTGCAGCTGCTGATCAGTCTATAATATATCCAACACCTAATTTGCTTGCCACAGTAATTTTAAATAAGGGTAGGGGTAAGTGGGCGGCATGCGGCCGCAGCTCATGATTTGAAACTCCCAAAAAGCCAACACCGTCTTCGCGGCGGCCTTCGGCCGCGGATCAGTCTATAACATCCAACACTATATAAATTTTTTAAATGGATTACTGCAAAAATTTTATTCAATCTTAATGGGGATTATGTCCGTTGGGATTATGTCCGGTAACCAAAATATACTACAGTTCAAAAGAGCAAATGAATTTCGAAAGAGTTTTTAACCCATATCAGCTCAGAGGGGTAGTTTTCTTCCCCTAATCTAAAATAAGGATTTCCATGAAACTAGAATCTCTAAAAACTATTTTTTGATAGATCTCTGAGCTTTGGACTGTTGGCTTTCATTTACGTATCACGATTTTCTTGGGCTTACCACGCCCACACAGCCCTATCACATTAACTGAAAGCCTCCAAGAAGACCATTTTTGAAAAAAAAACCAAAAATATTTTCATATTTAAAATGACAATATCAGCACTCGTTTCATAATGCCAAAAAATGGAGGCTAGAGTGTGTGAAAAAATAATTCAAGTCGGAATTGCCATGTCTGAGATATCCGATGTCAAAATTCAAAATTGTTTGGGTAGTTTTCTACCCGTTGGGTTAAGTGCTGAACACATTCGGTGCGAGCTGCGAAAAATTTAAATTTATTATATTCGACTGAATTTTTTAATTTCAATTTGAAGTTTAAACAATTTTGAAAACAATTACGTTTTTTTTTCGTTTTTTGTTTTCATTTGTTTTCAATTTTCATAAAAAAAAACTTTCTCGCAACGAGTTGATTGTGTTTTCACGCACGAGAAAAAGGTCAAAAACTCATTTGAGCAAAAGCTATTTTCTCTCGCACTCGCAGCTCGCACCGAATGTGTTCAGGGCTTTAATGTGTATCTACTTTTCGGATAATTTTGGCTTTTTTGAAAGCGACGCCATATTTTGAAAGAAATATATCTTCTGATTCTGAATTCTTAAGGTTTAAGAGATGCTAAAAACGATGCCGTAATCAGTTTTGTTATAGCACGTCGGAATTTTGAGATATTCTTGTTTTAAAGTGAAAAGAGCAGTGTTTTGGGCATTAAGCAATATGGACATTTGGTCACCTGGTCATGGATTACAGGAACATGCATAGGTTTCGATGAAACTACATAAATGAGATACGTAGGACAAAAAAAGTTTTTTTAAATAATGCATCAGTACAGTCTGGTTTGTTTTTGCTAATGCCAGGCTCTTGTCCTTGATCCTCTGGCCATGGACCACTAAATCATGAATGGATTCCAATCAAACTATATGGGATCCATTAAAAAAAAAACAATGTGTATCAGTTTGGTGTAGTTTATTTTTCCTAATGCCAGAATTTTGTGCTTGAAAAAGAGGACTTTTTATAGTAAGAACCCAATACGGCTACTTGGTCACTTGGGCATGGACCACTGGAACATGAATGGATGCCGATAAAACCAAATGGGATCTATGGAAAAACAGTGTTTGAAAGAATATATCAGTTTGGTCTTGTTTCTTTTTCCTAAAGCCAGGATTTTGCTCTTGAAAATAAGGACTTTTCATACTAAGAACCCAATATGGTCACTTGGTAATGGACCACTCAAACATAAATGGATTCCAATGAAGCCAAATGGGATCCATAGAACAATTCGCTAAAGGTTTTTGAATAAAAAAATTTTCTCTAAAACGTTAGGGTGAAGTAAGAAAAATTTGTTTGTAAAATATGTCAGAAAATTAGGGTTTTCATTAAAACTTTTAGGGGTACGTACATTTTAGACAAACACATATAATTTGTTGTTAGTTAAGGCCACCTACCAGAAGCTTCGTAACCTAAACGTTAACAGGCACAAGCAAGTTTCTGATTCTTATACTATACAGCATTTGTTCCACTGTACACCGGATGTTCTCACATGTGTACTATCGCTGGTTGTTACTAACAAACAAATGAATACAAACAAACAAGTAAGCCCGTTGGGGTTTGTTTCTTGCCAATTTAACATTCGATACTTTGGCGCAATTCTATTGGAACGAACGCAACTTAATGTAACGTCTCTTGACTTAGCGCCTTAAATGCTGGAACATTTTTTTGCTTTTAATTTATTTTATCATTTAACTTCTGAAGTTGGATGGAGGAGACTGTTTGCTGATTTAATTTGTTTACATTTGAATTCTTTTAAATTTTGTTTTTCTCTTTTTCGTTCTTAACATTTGCAATTTCTTTAATTTGCTGCTGTTGGAGTTTTATTGCTTTTATCAACATTTATTGCATTTCACTTTCGATTGCAGTGAATTTAGTCGCAATGTAAAGTACCGTCCTTAAAAGAGAAAGTATAGAATTTTGCTACATTTTTTCATTGAATTTAATGTGATGTACTTAGCTGTGAATGACATGCTCCAAAAAATCGGTCATATCATAAAGTTTTGCCACCTACCACACACATTCTTAAGTGCGATTAAAATCACTTAAGAGTCACATAGAAACGTGTGAGCCAAAATAAAAAAGAAAAAAAAGCACAACCCAGAACTCAAAACAAATCCGAATCGTTTCCAACACAATATTTTATATTCGCTTCCTGTGCAGTTGTATGTGTGTGTGTGTGTTTCCCTTTGGTTTTATTTTGTTATCCTTTTTTCACGCCATTTTCTAGATTTTTTCCCTATATTTTTTGTTTTACTTTGCCATCGCCACTCATCTGTTTTTGCCAGAATTTAGAACACCATTAGTTGAAGAATTATTACGCGCGGCACTAACACACACACATACATAGACACACATAAGCTGACACATTAACATACACAACCAGACGAGTGAGTGCTGCGAGCGCTTGCCAAACCAACGCCATCTTGTGACTTACTTAAGTGAACCATTAGCGCCGCGCGTCGTTAGGTTGATATTTTTACCAAAAGAAATAGGGAAACAAAACAAAAAAAAAAAAAAAACTTCATGCTGTATGGACCACAGTGCCAACTTCTCCTATATATATTCCCCTGTTATAACGTCTCTTGCTACCATTTCCATGCTCCCTACAGTATAGGCAACATTATTGCATACTTTTAGGCGCGTTCAAATAGACTCTATAACATGTAGTATGGGTGTAGCGTATGCTTTTTGTGCGCCTAAAAGCTGTAGTCTGAGCCATTGCTTTTCACATAGCACAGGACCAGCAATATGCCTGCTGTGAAATTTTGCCCCTGACCAGCAACATTGGCAACAGCAGCAGTCATTTTGAGATTTATGTTTGGTCGTCTCTCGTTCGCTTCTACTTATGGATATGTAGCACGGGCGCGAGCAGACAATAATAATAATTCTGTTGCCTACTTATGGGTGCAATTAAATTAAATTTTTCATCTAACAGCCAGTGCGTTGGGTGTGTTAGCGGGATGGAAGTGCTTTTTACGCTGGTTAATGAGCCGCAGTGTTATAGGTCACGTGGTTTGTTATTTGGGAAAATTGAATTTTATTGATTTTTCGTATTTTGAATTTAAAGTTATTTATATCTATTAAAAGAAAAATGTTTCCTAAAATTATGCAATAAAAAAAAGGTAATATTCTGAACCTAAGCGAAACCATTAGGATAAATACGAGCGCTACAAGCAAATCTATGCGATTTTCCGTGCGAACAATAGATAACGTTTACAAACAGTAAAAAGCAAAATTAACTGCCATGCGAGCCTTGTGTACATAAGTGTTCGACGACCAAAATACGAAAAGCTGTCACAAATAAGTTTCTAAATAAAAACGATATCTACACCATTGCTGAATATCGCCATTTCCGCCAAAAGGTCCACCATGACCAAAATATTAAAAGCCATTAAAAACTGATCACTTATGATGTTATCTTTGAGAAACATTTAAATTTTACTAATTTAAGCTTTTCACACATAAATTCATTGACCATGATGATCAAACCGACTCCAAAGTTGCACAAATGTAGCTTTTCTTTTTTACTAATTTTTAAGTGGATGAGTTTTTTTCCTATAAACTTCATTAAGAGGCATAAAACATGATAACTGTTGTTCTACAAAATCTCCCTTGCAGTATTAATGATATAAAAAAAATTATAAGAGAACAATGCAGTCCCGATTAACTTTTAAATTTTTTATTTGCTATAATCCAATTTCTACGTCCAGTTTGTCACTGAAAAAGATAATTTACCATCATTGCTTCACAAATCAAGTGCAAATCAAGCAGCAAATGTGCCAAAGTGCAAATATAGTTTAATACATATAATTAAAAACAAAATCTATTGCAAAACATAAAAAGTAACGTATTTTTGAAATTTCATTCTACTGTTTAATTCTAAAACTACATTTTGCATAAATAATTTTTTGTCCTAAGGTCATAATGAAATCATGCGAGGAACATTTTCCTAGAACACATTAACCCATTAGATACGGTTTTATGGTCTTTTTGACACCTTTCTTGGAAAGTCTTAGTTATAACAGGTTAAAGTGCAATACAAAAATATTCTACGTAAAACTTCAAAATGGTCACTAAAGACAAAAGATCATTAAGACGTAAGAATAATACGTAAAAACTGTAATAAGTGTTGCAGTTATCGGATAAGCTAATTTCATAATTGCAACCAGAACGCCTTGCAAGTTTTTTTCGCTCCCATAACTGAATTTGGCTTAAATCAACCTTACTAATAAACTGAAAAAACATAAATATGCAAATCTTTACCCGATTGAACCATAATGGACAAAATGTCACGTTCATGATGTCACATATCGATTCATATTATGATCAAATCAAAAAAAAGTAGACAAGATATTTGAATCAAACAAGATACATTATAAAGTAACATTGTTGCATAAGTTTTTCAAATTAGTCGGAATAAAAAAATCTCACTTGTTTCGCTGAATTCTGACTTTATTTGAATACGCAAGAAAACTAGAGTAATTTAGGGTAATGTGGACTATGCGGGTAATGTGGCGCACCCTTTTATTTCTCATATTAAAGACTGTACAACAATTCTGGTTATTTGTGCACATTAAAACGCAAAAACATATTTATTACGCTCTTTGGCTTTTCTATTATGCTAATTGTTCGTGTGAAATTTCTTAGCATATGATGTGAGGTCTAGTTGACTTATTTGTAGTACTCTGTGAATAACTAAATAACTTCCTCAGAACTCTGTTTTCTAAAATTCAAATAACTCCAATGCAATTGTGGAACTATTATTCAACGAAAAAATGCATAAGCAAGTCTGATTTTACATTTCTTTTATATAATCAATGATTATTTCAATAAAGTGATGTATTCGGGTAATGTGGACTACCCCATATTATATACCGTATATCAACTTTGATTACTATTACAACTTAAAAAGCTAATTACATGTGTTGGACACCTTAGTTTGAGTAATGTGGAGTACTATTTGACGTATGATTTGGTATTCCTTATTACTTATTCACTTGGTAGTAGGAATTTGGTTTTTGTTACAAAAAAATATTCTTTAATAAGCCTATACAGTTTTTTTAAGCAAATGTAATCTAAATAATACTATTCGACTTTTAGTCAATAAAAGTTGAGAATAACCCCAGTGTGCCAAACGGACTCGTTTCGGATCCGTAACGGGTTCATATTTTCGTTCTTTTTATCCGTTACGGAATCCGTAACGTATCCGTTACTGATCCGTTTGCGGGAAGGATTCCTAAAAAAAAACGAATCGTTTTTTCTACTTTTATGGATCCGTTTCGAACCTGTAACGTACATCAAAAACGAATTCAAAACGGATTCGCTTTTAATAATGTTAAAGCTGCTTATAAAAAAAAAGAAAACAGGGTGAAGCGCTTATTTTTAATTAAAAAAAACAAAATAACAAAAAAAAAAAAATTACTAGCCCGGCCGGGAGTCGAACTCAGGCTCCCGGAGTATTACCCTTTCATACACGAAACGTTAGACAACTAGGCTATTGACCGATATGATGTTTACTTAACTGATGTAGACTTATTTGATGCTGAGATTTAAAGTTTGTATATTAAACAAATTTCTGTTGTTTTTTTATAAGTATTCTGTGTTGTTTTTCTTCCCTTCTTTTGATAAAAAATGTTATATACTCAAATTTGGAATCAAAAACATTTTTTCAAACAGAGTTTGAAAAGTTTACAAAAAATCATACGCAATAAAATAAAAAGAAAAAAAAAACAAATCAAAAATATTTTTTTTTATCATAAAAATTAAAAAAAGCAAATCCGTTTTGAGTTCGTATTTGAAGTATTTACGGAATCGAAACGGATTTGCCCAGGTTCGAATCCTACCAGAGGTGGATTTTTACCCTTTATTTTTCTTCCTTTTTTTCTTTTTATTATTTTTTAATTGCTAATAGGCGCATCAAAATGGTTTTTTTCTGTAAATATATAGCATTAACATATTTAAAAGCAAATCCGTTTTGAATTCGTTTTTACATAAGTTTCGGATTCGAAACGGGCCCGCACTGCGGAATTTAATTTTTTTTTATTCGCTAATAAGCGCTTCAAAATGTTTTTTTTTTTATCTAAGCAAAGCGTTTTGAATTCGTTTTTGATGTACGTTACTGGTTCGAAATGGATCCGTTACCGCGGATTACGTTTTTTATACCTTTATGAACTCGTAATGGATTCGAAACGGATCCTCATCCGTTTTTGTGCACATTGGGACGGTACTATTTTACGAAATGGACAGGGTGATCCACATTACCCGACACTTTTATTTTTCAGCAATTTTTAGGTACCTTCAATTTAACTGGCCTCACGCTTGAAAATGTTAATATTTGAGTTTATGAATTATCAAATAGTGAAAACAATGGAATAACTAATACAAAGAAATTTACCAAGCTAATCTACCACCATTACTTTGCTAGAAATTGGCAAAAAAGGAAAAAGGTAACCACATTACCCTAAGTTACTCTACTTCTATTTTTGTCACGTTCGTTTTGCGTCTTTTTTTTTGCGTGTATCTTGGAACCAGGACTTTGCCTGCTGTTAACGTTGACACTAATTATAGTGTTACCTAAGAGCTATAACGTAAAGTAAAAACTAAAATATAAATATGACTTACTTCCACTTTTTTACACTTCAAATGCGGGTGAAGGTCAAGTTCGTCACTTGGGAAACGCCCATTTATAACTAAAAAAAAGCACAAACCAAATTTATATTAACTTTTAGATTTCATTTAGGATTTTCCCGGGATATTATTAATTATAAAAAAATTGCAAGGGAAATTTACTATAAAGGAAACTGCAAGTTTATCTACTGAAAAAAGTTCACACACAAAATTTTCCCAAAATTTGTTAAAAAAAAAATTTCTAGAAAAGTCGCATGCAAATTGGCTTCAAATAAATCCCATGCAAATTTTTTCTTCAAAAATCTTGTGCGAAATTTTTCAGAAAATTTATTAATATAATAATTATAAAAAGTCGCATGTTAAATTTGCTAAAAATAAATCGCATGCGTGTCACCAAAAACATCACAATTGAAAATTTGTCATAAAAACATTATATGTGAGCTGGTCTATGAAAAGAAGGCTGACGTGTCAAAAAAAAATTTCCCAATTTTTTGCCGATTCGCATAAATTGACCTTTAAAAGATGTTTTCCAGTTGTTTTCATAAAAATTTTTTTTTCGCACGTAAACCCTTTTTTTCATAGACCAGGTCACATATTATAAAAAAGTCGCATGATAAGTTTGATTATAAAAAATAGCATGCGAAAATTAAATTAATTAAATTAGTAACCGAAAAAAAATCTAAATAAAGTCGATTGCTAAATTTGCTTTAAAAAGATCGCATGCGAAAATTTCATATGTTAAATTTGTCGTCAAAAACATCACTGTTTAAAATTTGTTAAAGAAACATAAAACAGTAAAAAAGTCGCATGCTCAATTTACTAAAAATAAATCGCATACAAAATTTTTCTTAAGAAACCTTATGCAAAGTTTTTTGGCCAAAAACATCACCGTTTAAGCTTTGTCAATAAAAATCAAAAAATTATAAAAAAATTCACAAGCTAGATTTGTTTGCAAAATTTTTCTTAAGAATTCTTATGCGAAATTTTTCACAAAATTTTAATTATAAAAAGTCGCATGTTAAATTTTCTAAAAAAAAATCGCGTGCGTGTCACCAAAAACATCAGAATTGAAAATTATTGTTAAAAAACATAAAAACTTCTCTCAAAAAATCATATGCTAAATTTGTCACAGAAAAAAAAAAATAAAAAAAGTGTGTTGCTTAATTTGTTTAAAATAAATCGCATGCGCAAATTTCTCTTAAAAAAGCTTGTGTTAAATTAGTCAAGAAAACCATCACCGTTTAAAATTTGTTATCGAAACGTAATATTATTCAAAATTCGCATGCTTAATTTGCCAAAATAAATCGCATGTAAAAATTTCCCTTAAATAATCTTCTGTTAAAAATGTCATCAAAAACATGACCGTTCAAAATTTGCCAAAATAATATAAATAACTATACAAAAATCGCAAGCTAGAAAATTAAATCGCTTGCCAAATTTCTCTTAAGAAGTCTTAAGAGAATACGTCACCAAAAATTCACCGTTTGAAATTTGTCACAAAAAAAAAATTTTTTTAAAAAGTCGCTTGCTAAATTTGCTAAAAATAAATCGCATGCGAAATATTTATCTCTTAAAAAATCTTATGCAAATTCGTCATCAAAAACATTATTGCTATAAACAAAGAAAAAATTTATAAAAAGTCGCATGCTATTTTTGCTAAAATAATATCAAGTGCAAAATTTCCGAAGATAATTTCAATAAAATTTTTGGCCATAATATTTTGTGTATTTGCATGGGTTCATTAACATAGATTTAGATGCTAATGACCTAAGTAGGTATGTAGTGTTACAGGGTATATTTAAAGATATCTACTGATATCCAAACTAAGGAAAATCTAATTTTTTTAGAGCAATGGCGCATATTTTAAGATGAGACAACAAACAAAACTGTTCAAAGTCAGTGGGCAGTTCTATCAATGGCATAGCATTAACGTTAAATTTTTAGAATATTCAGTACGCAAATCAAAGTATACACTTAGCTAGTTACTCAAAAGATATTCGTTTAAAAATCCAATTCGACTTAAACATTCTCATGGGTAAAATTTAAACAGTAGCACAATTTTTTTTCCACACAGACTCTTTTGAATTCCTTTGGTGCTCTCACCTCGATTGAATTTGCATTAAAAACACTTAAAATCAAAATCAAAATGCATTAGAAACGTAAATGCATTGCTTTTGTAGGAATTTTTTCCTCGCTTCGGCTTCGATTTCATTCCTTTTGCTTCATCTCCTCCATCCTTTCAATTTCAAACAAACACTAAATGCAATATAAACTGAGTTCAAAATCTCAAAAATTCAATTTTCAAACATTTTACTTGCACACAAGTGCACAAGGGAAGATTTGCCTCAACACATATGTACGTACATTAGAGTGGTTCAAATTTTAAATTTCCAATGTCTAGCTTAACAAACTCCTAAGCAGTAAAAGAAACAAACTAAATTTTAGAGTCATATTAAAGGTAATTTTGTTTTCTTTCCATAAAAAATATTTTCGATGAAAGTAGCCTACAGCGCATTTCTTGTAACCTTAGCACTAACAAAGTACCTACTAAAAATAGTACTACTTGTAAAAAACTAGAAAACTTACTCTGTACTTATAGCCTTATTTCAAAGTAGGTCAAACCATAAATATGAAAATCAGTTAAGAAGTGCTTAAGTTATGAAAATCGTACAGCTGCATCGGCCGATTTGAGTATTTTTATCGCCTGCCAAAATCCAAAAAAAAAGGGTCAAATCAAATCTTTTCGCGCTAGACATTAAATTGCTGAATAATAATAACTATAATCGCCCAGTAGTCAAAATTCGACCACAAATGTATTAAATAATTTTGGTACCTTTTGGACACCTTTAGTACCTTTTTTGCTATTTGGTACAAAATAGAAAAGCTTATTTATCATCCCTGGTATAATTTGAGCGAAATATAAACAAAACAAAAAACATGAAGTCGGTTCTCGGCTTTTAGTCTTTCTCTTTGTGATTTGTTCTTTTTTCAGCTCTGTGCGACCGTGTATTTTGTTGTTGTTAAAATTGAAAAATTTGTACCATATTTAATTTTACTTGTTTATAAGTCAAAATATTAACATAATTTTAATTTTGTGCACATCTGCATACAAATACCTTTCAATTGGTGTTCAATTTAAAGTCGTACTCCATTTCCAAAATAGTAAAGAAAGATGGACAAGTTTTTGGTATCTGTATTAATATATAAAACACTAAATATCGAACACTTTGAAAAATATTTCCTTTTTTTTTTTTTTTTTTTTGAATGACTCTAATGTACATATGTACATGTATGCAAGTGTAAGGTATAAAGTTGAAATTGGTTAAAGATGGTTTTGGTAGCACTGGGCTTGGTATGGTGTGGATAACAACAGCACCAGCAGCAGCGTCGAAGTTAAAGTAAAACGTCTAACAAAGTGACTGAATACACGATTTGCCTTTAACTTTGCTTTTATTTCCTTTCCTCTATGTTTGCATGCGGGAGTTTTCTTTATGTCTCCGCAATATGCCGCACTTCCCTGTGCAGCCGTCTACATTTTTGCTGTTACACAGAGAAAATCATGTGTTTTTGGTTTGTTTTTGGGATAAATTGCATAAAAATAATAGCATGTAGAATTCCACTTTTTCCTCATATTGGGCCCTTTTGTAAAAAAATATTTATGGCGCCCAACGTGGGAGAAGATATAATTTCAATATTTGTTTCTATGCGACTAGTGAGTTCTGGAATATGTTTATGGGACTTATGCCTTTATTTCGATATTACTTGAACAAAAGTAGTTTGGAGTTCTCTCGAAACAACTTCATCAATTTGAGCTCTCGTTTGTTCGAAAATTTATTCATTTTTGTTTTCGAAATTTTATTATCGTTCAAGAAGAGTTTTGGGAACATCGTCAGATGTGATCACTTTTTCTCAAAAAGATTTTTGTAAAAATTAATGGAAAGCAGTCAAAAATAATTTAAAAATGTTACCGTTTGTACTCCGGACTATACATTGGGCCCTTCCGGAAAAATATTTTTGGCGCCCAACGTGGGAAAAGATTAGGTCATGTTAGAGTGGCGGTAATTGAGTAGAGCACATAGACTAATTGAACCAATATTAAATTCCAATACTTTTTACACAACTTCTAAGTTCTGGGATATATTCGTGAGAATAATGCCTTTATTTCGATAATACCTTATTTTTCGAAACCTTATTTTTGTTCAAGAAGCGCTTCCGAACATCGCCAGATCAAAAGATTTTTCAAAAACCAATGGATAGCTGTCAAAAAGAATTCTAAAATGTTACCATTTGTACTCTGAACTCTATATTGGGCCCTTCCGAAAAAATATTTATGGCGCCCAACGTCGGAGAAGATTAAATTTCAATGCTTTTTATACAAGTTTTGTGATATATTTGTGGGAATAATGCCTCTATTTCCATAATATTTAAACAGAAATATTTTGGAAGATTCTTTCGATTTTCTCCAGTGTACTCTTCTACAGCTTCATCAATTTGAGTTTTCGTTTGTATTATTTTCGTTGTTTTATTCTGCTTTGTAGTTGGGTTGTGCCAAAGAAAATCCACTTTTCCTTTTACTCTGAAATAAATCCGTTTTCTCAGATGCTGAATGCCTTTTATCCTTTTTTTTTTGGTATTTTTCTTTTATCAACTTATTCATCTGCTTCTACCACTACTATTGTGTAAATTTAAATGCGTAGGGATGTGGAATTTGGGCTATGAGTGTGTTTTTTTCACCAAAACTTACACACACCCACGCGCATAGTACACCCCGCTCTTGACATACAAATACATTTAGAAATGCGGCGGTAAATCCAAGCATGTTTGTGTACAATACAGCCGGCATGTAATGAAGCTGCGTTATTGTAAGAACTTGTGTGTGTGTGTGTGTATATGCGTTTGTATGCGTGTGAGTTGGTACAAGTTTCACAACCACAATAAAACTTTGGTTAAAAAACTTTTTCTCTTTTTTTTTGTTGCCAACAATTTAAATGTAATTTAATTACCCCATATTGAAATACAGTTACACCGAGTTAAATTGAGGATTTTACCATATCAAGACAAATGAGCGTTTCATGTATTAAGTTAAGTGCTTTAGTGTGGTAAATTTTCTCAAATCACCAAATAAATTGTTGCAGGAAATTATTTTATGGGAAATTTTCATTCTCAAGTGGATGAAATTTTGGTTTTCAATCCTGTTAAACTTAAACAAATTTGACAAATGAAGTTTAAAATATTTTTGGAAAAGCCCTAGCCGCTCTCGGTCTTTACATTTTTCTATAAGACTTCAGCAAATTGTACCTGTGTTGTTGAAACATAAATAAGTAATTGGTATAGTTTTTTATAGGATCAGTTGCCAGTTGGGGTTCAGGTTCTTCGCTATCTCCTGGAAGTACTCTACTCTCTGCTGGATAATACAGAGTAAAATTGATTTTGTAGCATTTTTCCGGTGTCTGACTGAGTTTCGGATATCCGTGTTGGGCCCGACTTTGCCCGTTCACATGAAAACTCTGTGTTTATTTTTTGTAAATATATTGCATTGATTTAGGATCAAAAGTAGACATCTAAATTGTTTCTATGTAGTGTGAGCCCAAATTTTGGGCGTTATTTCCAAAATGATTATCGACCACATTTATATGAAAATATTTTGGGCGTTGTTTCGTTTTTGTTTTGGGCGTTATTACGTCATTTTATTTTTTGGACGGTAATTGGTTTTTTTTTTGGTCTTTATTTCATTGGGCGTTATTATATTTACGTTACTATATAACACTGTCTTGGAACTTAATTCGAAAAGAGCAAAAACGTCGTTAATGCACTTGTATGTTAGGATATTTCAAAATCCTGACGAGGAAGAGTGATTCTGTGGCCAGTTTTGGACTCAACACAACGAAATCTATCGGAATAATTTTTTAAACTAACAAAAAAATTCACATTCCGGGTCTGTTCGCACATCAGTTAAAGTGGTGCAAGACTGTCAAAATGGTTTTTTGTCCATTACGTTCGGCACCTACCTAACAAATTTTATACAAATAGCTAGTATAGTTTGCGAGATATAACGGGATGTAAAGAAAAGTGTCGAAAACGTGTCGCCAAAAAAGTGTCAAAAAATGTGTCGTCAAAGAAAATGTTGAAAATCACCAAAAAAAGTCAAAAAATGTGTCACCAAATATAGGGGAATGTCGTCAGGGTTGGGCCACTTTTTAACTTTCCTCTGTATCTTTTTTATATATTTGAATACTACCAAATTATTTGTTTTATTTAAAAGTTCGGACCTTTATCTGTAACATACCTTTATGACAACTCACTGCGATTTCGGAAAAAAGAGTTATTGATGAAACTAAAAAAAAAAAGTAGTCAGGGTTGGGCCATTGTAGTCAGGGTTGGGCCATTGTAGTCAGGGTTGGGCCACCACCAAATATCGGTGAAATATGTACTAAAATAGTGTGTAATGAATATGAATGAAACTTTTTATTGTTTTTTATTCGATTATAAAAAATTCCGATGAGAAATCTTCATAATAAAATTAATCTGAATCGCAATTTGAGCATACATAGTAACTTTTTGTGAGATTGACGCACGTCTCGCTTGCATTCAATGCATGCGATTGAATTATTTCGATTCAGACTTTTTTAGGCGTTTTCGAAGCATAGCGCATCTGTTACTTTTTACGTAACTCTTAGCGGTTCTCTGCGGAGGTTAAGAACGTGCTTTCCATCGGGCTGGGTCCTCGATTAGATTTCACTGTTGGCACGGCCGATTGCAGAGGCCCGACCAATGACAAAATCGTAGAAAGGGTGGACTCATGAGACGAAGAATTCGAAGGTCAAGAAGAAGTCGATAGTTCCACGTGCGTTTCTCTCGCTGCTTTCTTGTGCTTTCCCATGGAACTCGCTACTTTTTCGTTCGTGTCAACTCTGGGGGTATCCAAAAAGGCAATGTTAATGTCCTGTGTTCCGAAAAATCGATTCAGTGATGTTATTTTACTGATTCTAAATAAAAATTGATGTGGCCCAACCCTGACTACACGAGTGGCCCAACCCTGACGACAAGCGTGTTTTTCGACCACTCAATACTACATGTGAACAGGTTGGGGAATCAAATTTTCCGTTTAGGAACTTGATAATGGTTGAAATAAGAAAAAGTTATTACTGCAGAATTTTTTTTGTTTTTGTTTGCAATTTTTAGCAAAATTTTTTGAATATCTTATTCAAGTGAATAATATTTAATATTAATATTAAATAACAGAATTTCTTCGAATGCATTTATAAAAATATGTTTAAAGTAGAGTTGCCGAGTATTTATTGTGGTTGCTACATTTTAGCCCAAATTGGTGAGGTTAGACAACTAAAACAACGGTTATAAGCGAAATAAAATGAGTATTTAGTTTCAACGATTAACGAAAACAAAGTAATATGAATTTGGGTGAAAGTTATTTTTAAAATTTTTTACAATATTCTGAAGTTATTACTGCAAATTTGAAGTTATTACTGCAGAAATAGGGTATTACTACAGCTTATTTCAATGCCTGGTTCACCCCTTAATGGATATATATACTTACTTATTCGGTGGCATTGTTCTTTTCCAAGTTTCGAGTCATTTTTCACTGCTATTACAAAATTTTTTAAACTATCGAAAGCTACACGAAGGCACAAAAGTTTTTACTGACAATCCCGGTGACAAGCAATGCTTAAAAAAGTTTTCTGGCATCGAGAACAATAATTCGACGCTATAACACAGATGGCAGCACGTGCCATAGCAGTGGCCCAACCCTGACGACATTCCCCTAGCGTCCCAAAATGTGTTAAAAAAAAATGTCCAAAAATATGTCGCCAAAAAGAGTGGAAGAAAAAGTGCCCAAAAAAATTTTGCCTAAAAAACGTGTCGAAAAATGAGTAGTCAAAAACGGTTGAAAAATGTATAGCCAAAACCGTCAAAAAATAAGTCGCCAAAAATGCGTTGCTATAAAAATGTCAAAAAAATGTGTCGTCGAAGAAAATTTCGAAAAATGTGTCGCCAAAGAATGTGTCACAACGAAAGTGTTGAAAAATGTGTCACCAAAAAAGTGTCGCCAAAAAGTGTCGAAAAAATGTGTCGCCAAAAAAAATTAAGAAAATGTGTCACCAACTATCGAAAAATACATACATATGTAAGTCGTCAGTCCCAAAAAATTTTGTAAAAAAAAACTGTTGAAAAATGTGTCGCTAAAATGTGCAGTTTAAAACCGTCAAATAAGAAGTCACCAAAAATGTGTTCCCAAAAAAAGTATCGCGTCCATGAAATCGACCAAAGAAGTTTCACTTCAAAAAAAGTTTAAGTAAAACTTTAAATCCTCACCAAAACTTATGAATAGCAAGAGAATTTCACAATAAGTGCCATTGAATGTTAATTTCATTCTGAACCTTTAACAAGCAAGCAATAAATTCCTAATTGTGTTGAAGGTTTTCACAATTTCCGACTGACTTTCATAAAACTCTCAAATTTTATTAACCCCTTCCCCCCATGACATCAGCTGTGTTTTATAACGAAATATGTTGAAGTGTAACTCAAATTAATTTAACTTATTCATACGCAATTAGAAGCAGACGACAAATTTTTGGCATGAAAATTTCTAAACATTTTCATTTTGAATTTATTGTCAACATTAAGTCGCCAGCAACAAATGTGAATGAAGACAACAGACAGAGCAGAGCTACAGCAACAGCAAACAACAACATAAAATAAAAAGGGAGGGGGAGCTATAAAACAAAAGCTTTAAATTTTTGCCATAAATGCTGCTATTGCTGCTCATTAATTGCTTACTCGTTTTTGTCAGCAATTCAAGTAGTTCGCTCCTTTGCTGCTGAATTGCTGTAGCTGACATTTTTATTTAAAAAACTCTACAGTTGAATGGTAAAAAGTTGGCATTATAATTAGCAGAGTTTTCGAGAACACTTTTTTTTCGCCATATCTTGAATGAACATAATTATAGCATACTAACTTAAAATTTAGTATGTATTTCTTTAGCCCACACTCAACCTCATAATCCAAGTGTCTTTTGTTGGAAGGCTTCATGCGAATCCATTGAAAAGCATCATCATCATCTAATCTATGTTGATCCCACAAAAATCTTGACAGTTCTGTGAATCTCTTCCACTTGTGGTTTTGGTAAATAAATCGTTGTTGTTTATTTTTCCCTCGTTATGATAAACAAGAGACAACACTTCGTTACCTCCTCCCAAAGCCCCGCCCACCCACTCACTCTGCATATAAAAGTACGGCACATAAATATCCTTATTGCGTTGCTTCCTTATTTAGTGTCAATTAATTAACACGTGCAAAGCTTAAAGACGCGGAAAAAACACGCACATATACATGCACGCATGCATGCACACATTTATAGGAATAAGCACACACAGAGTCATATACATATAAATATATGTATATACAAATGTTGTATGTTTACCAAAACACGTAAATAAAAAAAAAAAAATTTTTGGTGTAGACATATGAAAAATTAGGCTGCCTTATAGACATATTCGTACTAAGAAAGTTATTCCTGCACAGCACACGCACACGCAGACATTAATGCCACCAACATCAATACAAATGTCAGCTCTAATGTATCGTATTAATTAAGCATCTCATGGCTGCTGCTTCTGCACTGAAAAAAATAGAAATCCACATTACATGCACACGAAACAATTATGGTTTACTTTTCTTTTTTCTGATTCCATTTAGCATTGATTTTAAACTTTTTTTGGTATTAAATCCAAAAAGGATTGAAATTTATACCAGAAAAGTATAAAATTTATTCCAAAATAGTTCTATATAAATTCTTTTTGGTTTTAAAATTCACCTAAAATTTTTACTGTGTGGCAAATAACTTGTAAACACTTATAACTTTTTTAAATATTACGATAAATTGTGCATTTTTTAGAAAAACAACAAAAAAAGCCATTGATTTTTGTCAAAAGACCATAAATCTATTCAGTTTTTGGAATTATTGCATTGTCGGGAAATATTGAAATTTTTAAAAATATTGATCGGCTTATGAAGTAGTTAAATTGCATAGCAAATACTTCTGTAGTACACACTGACTCAATATTCCCCTGTTTTAGGTGTCATTTTTGTACCTTTTTAAAAAAAGGGCAAAAATTACCCACATGTGGGGGTTGTACAGGGTTAAAATTTTTAACAAAAATACTTCCCGCAACATCCTGCATAAGTTTGCTGAACACATGATACACCTCAAATGTAAGGATCATATAGTTAAATTCATCGATTTAACACAAGAATGCGGTATTTTTGGTTTTTTCATGTACAGTGAGTGGAAAAAAAACTTCAAAAATCGATTAAAAAAAAATGTGACTTGCTGGAGAAAAACCACGAGACACGGGTATTTTTTTTTAAATGCTTTCTTGAAGAATTTTTTTGTCATGTGTTTTTTTGTGTCGAACATTTATGATCGTAATAACACGTTTGTCATTTAAGTTGATAGTCAGGCAGCCATTAAGGCTCTTAGTTACAACACCACTAAGTCCAGCTTAGTCTTAGATTGCAGGAAAGCCCTATATGAAGTAGGGCTCTTATGTAATCTTAAAATATGTTGGGTTCCTGGGCACAGCAATATCATTGGAAAAGAGAATGCTGACGAACTTGCTGGGAAATGGTCTTCAACTGACATAATTTCTGAAACGTATATTATGAAACCACTTGTATTAATTATAGCCAAATTGACTCAAAATGTTTTTTTATGGACTAATTTTAACTTAGCAAAACAACATGTTCTACGTTGAAGGCAATATGGCCGCTTTATGACGCAAATGGAACACGAAAAATTATCTCATTTGACAGTCAAACTCTCAGAACCTTAATTGGTGTCATTACAGGGTACTTCTTTATTGGCAGGTACTCCTCAAGGTTGGAGCTTACCGACGTAGAAGATCTTTGTAGAAGCTGCATAGATCCTAATGTCGAAGAGTACATTTTTCATTTACTTTGTGAATGCCCAGCGTTAGCTAACCGACGTTACAAGGTGTTCGAAAGAGTCCCAAATCCATTTTGGAGCTTATAAAAATTGACAACGAAGTTATATAGGTATGCAATGGGCCCAATAAATAAAAATAAGTATTTCAAAAAATAAGAAGGGTGCACCAAGCCCAAAAATGGCTTTGAAAAAGAAAAAAGGATATTTTCTACCCAAAATTCATAAATTCTTTTTCAGTGTAACTTTTTCTTTCAAACAAATTTTACTTTTCTACAGAAACTCTGAAAATTTCATTAAAATCGGATAAAAAGCCGAGGAGCTAGAAATTTTCAAATATATGGGTAGTCAAAGGTTGGATCGAAATTCGTATGGCCGCCATCTTGGAAATTTTTGGAATAATATTTTAATAATATTTTTCACCAAAGCACCTAGTAGAAACTCTTATAGGTAAAGTGGGCTAAATATGCTAAATCGATTGATACCAAAAAATCACTTTTGTTTGGTACCATACACAAATATCATCCATAATTATAGCAATTGTTTTAAGTGTGTCAAAAAGTATTACAGCCCAGTTGTGCTTACATAACAAATTGATTTAGCGTCAACGGAAAATGTTGTTGTTATATCGCCTTCTACTTGAATATATCCAGAACGCCCACAATTAGGCGTAGAATAATAAAAATTTATGGCAACTTTTGTTCATCACTCGTTGATAAGTGCTGGCTGACGACACAAGTACACTTACACATGTGATAGTGTACATATATCCGTATATGTGCCAAATAGTGTTTAATTGTGTAGGTGTTTGCACTGTGCCATATAGTATGCATGATGTAGCAAATATTCGCCCAAGGGTAAGTGTTGGCGATTATTTGCATTATAAACGTTTCAAATAGCAATTAAATGCTGTACACTCGACGCTCAGCAATGGTGTTTTTGGTATTGTTGTTGGATATTTTGTTGTTGTTGTTGCTGTTGTTTTTGCTGTTGTTGTTGTTATTGTTATTGGTAACGATATTATTGTAATTGCTATTATTGTGTAATATTTAAGCGATTAGCCACTAATTATTTGTTTATCGCCACCGAGAGTGTGTTGTATTATGGGTATACTAGGGATTTCAGTTCCGGGATCCCGGGGTCCCGGGATTCGAGCCTTTTTGCAGTCCCGAAAATCCCGGGATTAGTGCTACCAGTCCCGGGATTTCTTTTGTAAGTTTTTTAGGTTAGAAAAATTGTTAGAATGAAAACTCACCAACAAAAAACGAAGTCTTACAACATTATGTTCAAATTGAACATAATAAAGAGCTGAAGTTAATCTTAGATTGCAAAACAAGATGGAGTAGTCTATTAGATATACTGCAGCGCTTTATTATGCTTGAGAGTAGCATAAAAACAGCTTTTATTGACTTAAAGGTTTTTTCGATCCACTGTAGCGAATTTAAAATTATTAAACAATTAGCTTGTACTCTTCAACCAATCAAAATCACTATTGATGTTATAAAGAAAGATAAATCTGCTTTGAGTAATATCATTTTTGCTAAAAAGCACTTCAGACTAGTTCTCTTATGTTTTTCTATATGATTTTTTCTCTGACTGTCCTTAAAAAAGTATCATACCTCTGAAACTATCTAATGCACATAGAAGAGTTTTGGTGCGCATATAAATTGCATCGGAACAATTTACATTCATTGTTTTAATTGGAAATGCTCTGCCTTCTGTACAAAAGAAGGTATCGCAACGCACTCCAGGAAATGCTAGTCGCTCATAAAATTTACTAATTGTGTCGTTTATTTGAATAGTAGTGCAATTCTATATAATTTGTTAAATTGATTTTGTTAAAAATTAATAAAATTAGTTTTTAACATAAATAACCCAGGAAAATAAGACATTTTCTACGAAAAAATTCCCAGTGGAAATTTTTTACCAGAATTGTCTTTATTTATGCATGATACACAAACTGTGAAAAGTCCATTGCAAAGTCGTGTGCGCATAAAAAGTTATTAAGGCTCAAAGGTCGCTAAAATCAGTTGTTTGCAAATATTTCGCTAATGCTAACTTTTACAGCAAATGGTGGTCTCCAATTTTGTAGCACAGGAAATTTCCTACAAAAGTACGTTAAAATTATTTGCGTACGTCTTCTAGTTTAGGAGATCACCCAATTTTAAAAGTTGTTAACAGTTATGATATGAAATACTACCTAGGAGTTTATATTAAAATATCTTACTTTTTAAATTGCAATAACTCTTCAATGAGAAGTTGTACAAACAAAATTAAAATGCCGTTTGAAAGATAATTTAATTTTCTATATACCGTATAAAATTTTTTTTTCGAACGGCTCATGACCTTAAAAATATTCTTGAATAACCGTTAAGGCTTCGAAATTACTGGTTTTTTAAGGATATCTGCGAATTGGTAAGTACTACGATGAAAAGTAATAAGACCAAATTTGTAGAGAATTACAAGATCTACAAAAAATAAGCGATATGTGTACACATAGAAGTAACCGTTTAGAAGATATTCCAAAAAAACCCTTAAAATGCCAAAAAACCGGTTTCTATTGCATATCTTCTAAACGGTTAATTTTATGTGTACACATATCGCTTTTTTTTTTTGTAGATGTTGTAATTCTCTACAAATTTGGTCTTATTACTTTTCATCCTTAAAAAACCAGTAATTTCGAAGCCTTAACGGTTATTCAAGAATATTTTTAAGGTCATGAGCCGTTCGAAAAAAAAAATTTTGTACGGTATATAGAAAATTAAATTATTTTTCAAAAGGCATTTTAATTTTGTTTGTACAACTTCTCATTGAAGAGTTATTGCAATTTAAAAAGTAAGATATTTTAATATGAACTCATAGGTAGTATTTCATATCATAACTGTTAACAACTTTTTAAATTGGATGATCTCCTAAACTAAAAGTCGTACGCAAATACTTTTAATGTACTTTTGTAGGAAATTTCCTGTGCTACAAAATTGGAGACCAACATTTTTCTGTAAAAGTTAGCATTAGCGAGATATTTGCAAAAAACTGTTTCTATCGACCTTTAAGCCTTAATAACTTTTTATGCGCACACGACTTTGCAATGGACTTTTCACAGTTTGTGTATCATGCATAAATAAAGACAATTCCGGTGAAAAATTTCCACTGGGAATTTTTTCGCACAGAAGCTCTTTTTTCGTCTTATTTTCCTGGGCTAAAAATTATGTTAAAATATACTAAGGTAAAATTATTGCTTGTATAGTTTTTTCAAAATCGCAGCCAATTCTAAATAACCACTGTTTGAAGTATCCTTTTTTTCATTTCCCAATAATTTAAAAAATGAAGGTAGGACTATAGCGCTCTAAGGTATCGATATGTATTTAACCTTAGAACCGTGCATGGTCTGGCCAATTCACGCTGAACATTTGTCAGAAACACAATTCTGTCACCCATTTTTTACTTCAAATACAAAAACACTGCTTCGAATATGCGAACAAAAAATCACAGGATAAAAAATGCACCAAAGTTTACTAAAAAAAACCGTCTGTACGCGATCAAATTCAAAAACAAACTGAATTCTGCAATTGACGCTACATATTTCCATAGAAACTATACTAAAAAAAACTCTGGGCACTGGGTGCCCATAAACACGAAAAATGGGTTTCCCCCTTTTTCTCGCTTTTTTTGTTTACGTGTGAATAAAATGTATCCAAAATAAGTTTTTTTACATATTCAAAGGTTCATTCTATTGAAAAACGATGAGATCTGGCACTACTTTCGAACAACTTAGGGCTAAAAAACAGCAGTGAAAATTGGTTTGGGCACCCAGTGCCCATAACACGGTTCTAAGGTTAACTAAGCATATAATGCTGCAATGTACCTTTATATTTGTTTTTGAATTAAAAAATTATTTATAAATTTTTGTTTTTTAAAAAAGGCGTGAATTGTTTAATCAAATGTACCTGCTTTAAGAAATTGTTCTTTAATATTTTTGACAAAATATCTTTGTAGGGGTGTATAAGACAAAATATTAGGAATTTTTAATACTAAATTATGTTTTATTTAGGAAGAAAAATAAAATTCATACAAATCCCGAAAAATCCCGGGATCCCGGGATTCAAAATTTCTGACCCCGGAATCCCGGGATCGCAAAAAGTCCAAAAATTGGAATCCCTAGGGTATACATACTTATGCATATGTATTTGTTTTTTATTTTACGTTGAGCATTTGTATTTGTCTGCACCAAATCCTAAGCCTTAGCTATTTGGGAAAACAAAAAACTTTAAATTTAAAGCATCATATTCTAAGCCATAGCTGCCCGTCTAGAGTAAAATTATAAAAATTTGGCACTCGCATAAAAAGTCGTGGCCCCCATGTAAAATTAATAAAAAAGAAAACATAAATTTTTTAAAATTATTGAAAACAACAACCAGCAAAGATTTTTAAATTAACAGTTACTTGTGCGAGTGTTTTTTTTTTTCGAAATCTAAAAATCCTGAAAGTTCATAAAATGATCAAATTTGTTGTTGCCATTGTGTGTTGTTGTTTTTTTCTTTTCGATAGGAACCCTTGCGTTTTGTTGCAACAACAAAACATACAGTCCTGTGTGGACGAAAAAGCAACAACAAAACACAGTCTTGTGCGGTCGCAAAAAACAACAACAAAATTTACGCATATGTTGTTGCTGGTGGTCGATCGCAATTCTTCAAAATTTCGCATATACCGTTACTTGCGTGTGCGATTTTCATTTTCAAAAATTAAATTTTGCTGTGGCACGTGAGATCAAGTGATTTTCAAATAATGGCACTTTGCGATGGCACGCGTGGGCGGCTATGTTCTAAGCTCAGAAGAGTATTTTTTTTTTAAATTTTTAATTTTTTTTTTTTATAGCAATTGGTTTCATTTACAACTCTGAAATTAAATTTAATAGTTAATTAAACACTTCATTAATATTTAATTTTCAGTAATCAATAGATATTGGAAAATTATTTAAAAAGGTCAAATATTTAAAATTACTTGCAGTAGAACATACAATAAACTAAGTGCACTACATACAAATATCAAATACATATATATGTATAACAATAGCAACAATGGCAAAAACAATGACAGATATTGTTGCCACATCAGCAGCAGCAGTAGTAGCAGCAATAATGGGAGTAGAGCAAAAATATTAACGACTAAGCAAATAATTTTTTAATGCTAGCAATTTTAATAATTGAAGCATATTGTCATGCGGATGTAATGAATACACCATTAGCATGTGACAGTATAAAGTATCCTTTTCGAAAAGGCTTAGAAAAATATATATATGGCCGTGGAAGTAAGCTACGCACGGACATATACGACTTTTAGAATTGCAACACAATGTCTGAATATTAAATCTTACAAAATTTATTACAATGGAGGAAAGTAATACACTCAAATAAGTCAATCAAAAATTTTATGGTGGTTTGTTTTGGAAAATATACAACATCTAATAGTGAAAAACTCGTTAAGATCAAAAACAATTTCCAGGAATAGTCAATAAGGGTATTCCTTAAAGCACGTAAAAGCCTCGAAAACCTCGTAAACCCGTCAAACTGTCAAAATTTGTATGGATTGTCAAAACTATTACGAGTTTACGAGGTTTTCAAGGCATTTACACGTTTTGAGAAACACCCTCAATAACATCGCTTTAAGCGCAATAATATCAACTAGTAAAGCAAAATGTCGAAACAGTTGTCAAGTTAAAATAAAAAACCAAAAAAAAAAAATCGAAATGTTGATTATCGGACCTATTGTTTATCGGAAGTATGGATAATAATTATGAATTCCTAATAATAACTGGTTACTTTCAGCTTAGGTATAAAGTTCAGTGAGCTATATTCGATTTGGTATCTGAAATTTACGTAATTTATAAGTAGTGGTCACAAAATTAAAGGAGTTTTTTCAAAGAGCAGTTAATTTTTGGCAGAAAGTGCTTAATGAAATGGTTTAGCGTTATGTCCGCTTAAAAATGTAAGTACATACCTATCACTTCTGATTTGTTTTTTTCTTGATTATGAGACCTGCATAAGAATTTTGATCAAGAAAAGGATTTATACAATATATAAGTGAGTCTCCAAACAATATACCATTCAATGTAAAGGGGCTCAAAACCATGTTTAAATTTAAAATTTGATATTTTAACTACTTAATACAGTTACTTAACGAGAACTTCTACACGAATTGCTTGGAAAAAAAATAGTTTTTAATGTTTTACTATAAAATTATAACATAAAGTGTTGAAAACTCATTCTCCGTTCTGTCCCTAACTGCTTCTTAGTGAGCTTAATTTATCCGTTTCGCATATTACGTAATTTTCTAAACAAAAAACTTATTCGATATTGTTAGTTTATATATTTCAGCTACTGTTAACTCTTCGAAACATTTTTTTTTATAGAATTGACAACCAAGAAAGTTGGTCCCTCAATTTAGACTATCTCCGTTCAGTTTTTCTTATTCTAACTGTACATTTTTGAAATATTGAGTAAAAAAAGAGAACTGAAAGTGAAGATAAAGAGGAGATTCAGTGTGTTTTCAGCTCAGTCAGTTTTGGTTTTTCGATAGTGAGTGTTCGTGTTTTTTTTTTTTTTTTTCAAAAGTTTAAAAATTTTGAAAAGAATGCAAGTGTGCATCATTCTCCGCGTACGTTTTTTTTATATTACTAAACATATTATTTTGTTTCAACTTTTTTAAAAAAAATTGCTATTTTCATTCTGATATTGCTGTTTCTGCAACATTTCGTCATCCTCCGTTTTATCATTCTCCGTCATTTTTTCCCAACATTTCATCATTCTCCTGTTAGTAACCTTGTTTGTATGTTATTAATTTTGCTTAAACTATTTATTTTAAAAATAAAAATTTCGTCTCAAAACACTAATATAAACTTTTTAAAAATCGAACATAAATTTTTAAGGTTGCCACCTGGTTATTTTCGAAAATCTTATATTATTCTTACTGTTTTTGTCTAAATTGAAATTTTTGGTTTGAGTAACGCTCAGATAAACTTTTTTAAAAAATTATAATATATTCAGGGTTGCCGCTTGATTTTTTTTGTTAGTTTTGCTTAAACCCAATTTCGGTTCGATGCGTTTTAGACGATTTAAGCGTCAATAAATTTTTAACGGTTTAAACTATTATTTTTTGGTGTGTAATTATAATGGCGAACGTAAAAAAAAAAATAAGATTTAAAATAAATTTTCGAAAGCAACCATCTGCCAACCCTAAAGATTTATGTTGAATTTTTCTAAAATTTATTTAAGCGTTTTGAGACTAAAATTCTATTTAAATTTTTTAATATATTGTTTAAGCGATAAGCGAAACTTAAAAAAAACATATGGCAGCTCTAAAAGATTATATTCTTTTTTTAAAAATGTTCCAGAAGTTCAAGTCATCATATTCTATACCGTCAAGTAATAAAGAAATATTAAAATAGGTGGGGACAAAACAAGGCATGTTTTGGTACTTTTTTAGGAGACATACCCATACCTGAAATCTGCATTTCCCGGTGTGCGTTGCTACACCTAAGATATTGAACTAAACTAAGATTATACATTTATTTTACATTAAGTTTTTCTAAATGAAAGTTAGGTCAGTTTAGGTTAAATTAAGGAATTTCAAATTCCAAAATTCACCAAGAGGCCCATTGCGATACCTTCAAAAGCTCGTTGGGTGCACAGTTTTTTTGCAGCCAACCCGATTTTCTAACAAAATAGACGAACAATCGGTACCTCCTCATTGTTATTAACATTAGCATCAGCATTATCTAGCACGAGTATTTGTTTTCAAATTAGTATTGGTTTGGCAGTTTCAACACTGTTTAGTCAACATACCACCTCTAGGTATGTAGGGTATTAGAGAACCACTCAAATTGTCATATATCGAAAATGCTAACGCAGCCTTCCTTCCATATGCGTATAAATTATGCATTACTTAATTAGATTTCATTGCATTGGACATACCAACGATAGCTGACCGACATTAGCTAAACAATGCGAATTAAAACAGAACCTCATGCCATGAATAATGCGTGAAACTGGGATACCATTTAATATCATATTATTATAGTTGCCTATCGTTGAAAGTGCAAGTTTTTACATTTTGAATAAATGCTGATAGATGATTTTTTTTGTAACAAATGGAAGATAGCAGTATGATTGGATGATGGGATGGTTTTTAATAAAAACGAAACATTAGTGAATTAAAATTAGTTTCAAAGACACACGAAAAATTTAAAGTTATTTGGTAATATGCTAAAAAAATCACTCTAGTCATATATTTAACTACAATAAAAAATTGTCTTTGATTCAAGTCAATGCAATTGATCTCATTGATCCCATTTTTCTACGAGAGACTTTATGGGAGAGTTAATATTTAATTATTTTCTTTTTCGAATCATATTCCGTAAGGAAACTCATCTTAAATATGTGCTAAATTTATGACGGGTCAAACATAATTTCTAGCGTCATAAAAATTTAGCTACTAGTACAGTATTAAGGGATTTAAACATTGTGATATCCTTAGTACTGCCACCAACATGAAATGTAACACGGGCCATTCACCTTTTCTATGTCATTAATTCATTCAATTACAAATGGAATAAAGTACCGTTGGATGCCAAATTTGAAATTGATTAGTCGTATCCTGTCGTTTCCTGGACGACACCTCATTAATAAACAACAACACAACGACGGCAGTAATCGACTACAGGAAGAGAACCACAAATAAAAAAAATAAAAACGACGCATGGGACAAAAGTACATTCGTACATGCGAAGCTACTGAACTGTGACGACATCAAAATGCCCAGCAAACATGTGGAAGATTAATAATTTAATTTTAGGTATTTTTGCCGTATTTATCCTTAAAATTGCAAGATTTTAAAATTTAGTGAATTTTTAGCGAAAAATTTGCGATTCCTATAAACATGCTACTTATGCGAGAAAAAATTTATATCGTTTTTTTAATCAAGAAGATGGCATCTTACGAAAAAGTGTGAGGCATAAAATGCTAAGAATCGTTCAAGGAATACGTGTGAGTTTTTTTAGAATTTTTTGGAAAGGTTCAAAATTTTTTGGAAAGTTTTAATTTTTTTTTTAACAATTTTTTAAAAATTTTTCAGAGAAAAAAATAGTTTAAAAAAATTCCACAAAAAATGCATATGTATTCCTTCAACGACTCTAAGCACTTTATGCCAAATACACTTTTTTGTAAGATGCCATCCTCTTGAGTAAAAAAAGCGTATTGTCTACCACGGGCGTTCGAAAGCCAACAACTCTCATTTAGCGCCCAAATCCCATCTTGAGTCCTATACCATTTGAAAGCTTATAAATAAGACTTTGATTTTAAGTACTTTTAAAAAAAATGTAAGGTGGGTATTTGAAAAAAAAAAATAAAAGTATTTTAAAATTTTTTTTAAAGTAATAATTTTTTATAAAAAGAACACTTAAAAGTGAATAAGTAACTAACAATTATAAATTTACAAAGTTTGATGTAAGCTATGAATTTTTGAAAAAATATCCATTCTATGAAAATCGCAAAAACCGCCAACTTCAACACCCTGTATTTTAACAGCAAAGCAAATTGTACTACACCAAATCCTCCCGAATTATTAATATTGTACACCGAAACTAAAATACTGCCAAATTTGAGCAAAATCGGTGACAAAAAAGTTTGCGGCTGGTACACTTGGCGTGTTTTCCTTCATATACAGGGTGATTAGGGTTTCGTAGGACACTTGAAAATGTAAGATTCCTGGGACAATTCTGAACAACTTTTCTTAGTTCCGTTTTTCAAAATTCGTAAAACTGATGGAGATATAGCCATCGGAAGATCGGGATATAGCTTTATAAAAACCGGTATAAGTAAAGGTATTTTAATTGGCAACAAAATTAGTTTGCAAAAGTTTTAAGTCCGAGTCATGGTTTTCGAGATATGGTGAATTTTCGGTGCTATTGTAATGTTTTGGTGAATTACATGAAAATTTCTTTGGTTTGATTTTTTGATTTCTTTTCTTTTATAATTTGTTACAAAAACTAAAGTTTTTGGAAAAAAAGTGCTTAAAAAAAATTGGTCAAAATTTTCGAAAAATTGCCATATCTCGAAAACCATGATTTTTTTTTTATGGGGACATTTTCAGTGAATGTTGTTTTGTCCACTAAACATTTACCGAATTTAAGCCGTGAATAATTCAAGAGATGTAACGAAATTAGTTTATGGTGGCATGACATCGCAAATTTTTCCAGTGAACATTGTTGTCCATGTGTTTTTTATCTACATACCAAATCTCATCTAGCTGTGTCAAGTGCTTTCAGAGATATGATGAATTATGTTATATTGGGACGTGGCACCAGCAATTTTTCTTCATTGACACATTTTTCTGCTGAAAGAGATTTTTGTTCTGAAAGAGATTTAAATGCTACACGAACGATGATTGGAATAAGTAGGAACGACAATTAATTAATATAAAATGTTTACTGGGTGTCGATATACCAATATATGCACAAATACACATACGCACACAAACACACAATTCACACAAATAAATATAAATTGTGGTACTCATACGTAGAAGTACAATAATTTATTAACTATTTATTAACCCATGCAACAGAGCGTAACGCAACGCAACGTAACGTAACGTTACGCATTGTAAAGTAGAGCGTAAATTGCAAAATGGCAAACAACAACACAAACAACAACAACAACAGCAATAAGAAAGAAAACAGCAACAAGCTGCTTTAACGCACATAACATACGTACAAACATAAATATGTGCAATGTCAGTATGTTTGTATGTGATGACATTAACAAGGCTGACAACAACAACAACAACAGTAGTAAACCAGCATCAATGATTCGCACCTTTAATTACAAGAGCAACAACAACAACAGCAACATCAGCAACAACAACGTATCCTGGCGCAATTTTCGTAAATTTCAACAAATTGACCACAAAATAATTGGCTTTAAATGCAAATTGACCAAATGTCATGTTGTTGTTGTTGCTGTTGTTGCCTCTTCTACGCGAATGTGGGTGTTTGTATGGACACACATTCATAGGTGTGTGTGTGTTTACGCATACTCAAATAATGTCAACGTTATGCAGCTGCTGCTGTTAGTGCAATAACATCAACATTACTAGGTAGGTAGATTTAGTTTGGGATTTTTATTACAAAGCCACTTTATACTCTGCACACACGGAACACACACACCTACACACAAGGTTGCTAGCAACAACAACAACCTAAATTACAACAAAATTTTGTATGTTGAATTGACCGATTTAACAAATTTGGCTTTTGGTAGAGCTTAATAATTATCTCTTGTACTCATGTTATTGTGACCGTGTAAGTATTTACGCTTTTGCCGTGCGGAACTTTTCATAAAAAAAGTTCAGAAGATTGAAAATACTAGAGTTGCCTTGTCGTCGAATTTCAACCATTTCGATTTGACTTTAAAAAGACCACCCATCTGTTGAGCATTTTATTGTATGAGCATTTTATTTTTAGGGGTGTGGTACCGCCCATTTAAAACATAATGGTCATATTATCGTTTCTTAGTGTTTACCTTATCTTCAAACCGAATTTCACAAATATCGATGCAGCAGTATAGCCGTGTGAGTATTTTTTCCATTTACGGCCGGGGCACCGCCCACTTAAAACATAATGGTCATATTATTTCTTAGTATTTACTCCATCTCCGTACCAAATTTCATAAAAATCGATGCTCTGGCTTAACCGTGACGGCGGTTTTCCCATTTATAGACGTGGCACCGCTGACTTTAAATAGAAGGAAAATTTTGTGAACTGCTCCTCTTCACAACTATTCAAACAAAAAAAAAATCAAGCGAAAATTTTGAGATTAAGGCAGTGGACTGAACCAATTTCGTTTGCCTATTTATATAATGATATTGAGGGAGCCTCAATCTTAGAAAGGATTTACACTTTAGTATAATTCTCATTGTTCTACAGCAGTGATAACCAAATTCAAAACTAGCAATCTCATCAATGTTTATAAGTTCATTGAAAGCTTTTAAATTTTCCATAAGCTGCAAGCAACCCAAGGGGAAAATACGTGCTTCAAAAACCCTTCTGAAGTGCTTCTTTTTCACCAATAAGCGCTAACGCTCCGTTAGAACTTTTCTTTACTTTTAACGTTGTATGTCCTACAAGGAAAAAACTAAACTTTGAAAATTCATTGAAAATCCCAGTATTTTTTACTGATTGTTTCAGTAACTGTGCACCCGCAAAGAAAAACCGTATTTTTTACTGATAAATTTTTTTAAAAAATATAAAAATATAAAACAAATTTATGTTGATGGTGTCGAACTTTGTGTGACGCTCTAACCACTGAGCTACTGTAGCACTTTCATTCCTATAGCTTATTTTTTTAAGTTTAAACCGTATATTTGGCTTCCGTGCCATTTTCCATGAGAGTTCAGTAAAGTGATTGAATTACTGGAACGAACCGTAATTTTTCATGAGATTATTATCACTTTGTGCTATTTGAAAATCAATTTTTCCGGATCATTTTCTTGCGTGTAGGATGTAAGCGCTCTTAAGCTAACCGCAGCCTTACAAAAAAGGGCCATTTGAAGCGTTTATTTGTAATGCGGCGGTAAGCGTTCTTCAAATAAAAAAAAAATTAAACGACCACAGGAGGGTAAGAACCTGCGACCGTCCGAGTGATAGAAAGAAACATATTATTTTTACTTACATTTACAAACTTGTAAGACCGCTACTCCATTGCCCAATATGATGAATAGGTATTAAATTTGTATATTAAGCAAACTTAATTTGACATTCAAATGATTCCTACAGCCTTACATAGAATCATTGTGGTGTAATTAATCAGTTTCAATTCAATTAAACAAATTTAAATAAATAAGAGAAAGAAAAATCGAAAACTGAATTAAAAAATAGTTGAATAAAAAATATTTCAATAAAAAAAAAATAAAAACAAATCAAACGCGCTGGGTTCGATCCCATGTTGTTCTTACTGCAGCCTTACAAAAAATCACTGCGTAAGTGCTTCTAATTTTCTATGGGGACAAACGCTTGGTTCAGAAGCGTTTAAAATTTTTCCTCTTGGGAAATGACGCAGATCTGCACAACTGTACAGTTGTACGCTTATCTGTGAGTGAATACGTGAACGGAAAGCTTTAAAATACAAAAGCTCAAGTGCCCGTGGGCAAAGGCTTTGGACATCTCTAGCTCTACAGTGAAAAATTTGCATTCTGTAAGTTTAAATTTATAGATTAAAAACCCTTCTTTTGCATGAAACGAAATCAAGTACCTCAAATTTCAGCGAAATCGGAGCGGGCTTGCCAATTCTTACGATTATTACACCCAGTGTTTATTAACTTTTTCCTTCCGTTTGTAATGCAGAGAAGGAGAAGTGGCAGGTATGGCAAAGTGTACAGGGTGGGTAGAAATAGGTAGAAAACCGAAAAAATTTTAAATTCCTGGGACTATTCTAAACAGCTTTTCTTTTTGCCACTTTTCGAAATTTCAAAAAGTTCCAAACAATAAGCCTATTAAAACAATATAAGAGATTTTTAGATAAATCGAAACTTTTTTTGAAAGAACGGTATTGTTTTTTTTAGCGAAAAAAATTGATTAAATTATAGTTTTAATAATAAAAGAAAACTTATTTTCCTTTCATCTGATATGCAATTTATACCAAGGGTGTCAGCGTAGAACAAAAGTGAGCCAAATTTGGCTCGACCAACAACATCAATATTTCTGTACAACATAAACAGAAATTATTTTTGTTGTTTTTTTTCACGCTCGTCAAAATTTCGCGTTTTTGTTGCTTTTTTGCGAACACACAAAATCGAACTCGAACTAACATAAAACAACAACGACTTCGTCGCATCAAAATCAAAAACAACAAACAATATGGGTATTAATGAGTTGATGCGCAGTTGCGAAAATGCAAGTCTTTTACGCACTAACGCCTGAACGTTCAATGTGAATATTTCCATTTGAGAAATTGCAGAAGTAGTGCGAAATTTTCGGCAATGTGTTTGATGTTTTACAAATGTCAAACTTTCGCAAACCGCACTTCCGCAACGACGCAAGAGCATTGCGCATCAAAGCGTGAATACCCCTACTTTTTGTGTGTGTCCCAGTCCTTAGAAATTTTGAAAATTGTTGAAATATTATTGTTGTAAACGAGGCTTGAAAAAACAACAAAAAATTGTTTTTGTGATTGTTTAATTCGAATTTGAAGTTGTTGTAGCGAAGCGAAAATTTTGCGCTGACTGCGCTGCATGCGCTTGGTTCAGTGATTTGAAAACGCTGACACCCTTGATTTATACCATAACGTTAGCAAAATTAAGGATAAATAAATTTTTAAATGTATAAAATCAAGGAACTTTTTGATGGCTGTGCAAAAAGAAATAAATCATCTTTTTAAGTTAGCACGGAGTTAGGTGCACTCGCTTACGGAATTAGGTTCAACGCAAAATTTTTCTCCAGAATTAGAGACAAATGCAGTGTTACTAAAAGTATAAATAATTTTTGTAACATAAGTGTTATGATGCTCAAATTTAGCACTAGTCGACTCCGGATAAATAAATCCTTATGAAATATCATATATCCGATCTAAAAATTGAATTGTAAGACTTGGAATCGTTCTAGACGTAGAGAGTACCTTAACATGCCGAAATTCGCTACATTTACTTTTTATAGTTTTTGGAAATATTATGATTACTTCAAAAAAATGAGGTAAAAATTTTCGTAAAATCGTCTTATCTCGAAAACTGTAACACAAATTAAAATATCTTTCATCTGATACCAATTCTTTTCAAACCCAGGGCTTCCGAACTAATGGCGGTTTTTAAACGATATACCCCGTAATTAAAAGTCAACAAGAGTAATTTGAAATTATTATAATGAATATTTTAACAAAATCTCAATGGGTACACCAGCATTTATAATACGCACCTCTCTCATGAAGTAGTCCCTCCCCCCCCCCCCCCACACATGCATGGGGTCGTGTTGTGTGAAAATCGTTTACGAAGCAACAGTGCGAATGCAAAACACAATGACCACACGCTTTTCATTACACCAACAACAACAAAACACATTTCATTGTATTAATGTCCAGTGCGTGTGGGTGTTTACTTTTCGGTATCTGTGTTAAAATCACAGCACGAGACAAACAATGGTGCTTAAATGTGAATACCCTTAGTGATCATTAAAAGGCCCAGCACATCAACTTTACTTTGTGTGTGTGCGTTCATTTTAGTGCCATGCCAGCGGCAGTAATTTTGTCGTTTCATTGCTGCGTTTTTTTAGTGAACAGCAGCAGCAGCGGTAGGAGCAACAGAGCAACAGCAACAGCAGATGTTGTAGGTCAATGATGTGTTGTTGGTGTCTGTTTTTTGTATTTTAGTGAATTAAGACACGTGCCAAAGAACACAACAATACTGTACTTCTAATGACTGTTGTATTTAACAGCAAAGCGTTAAACACGTGATTTACCTTGTGGATTGTAAAATCCATGTAAGGAATGTTACTTTTATGACGTCAATATGGTGTGATGATGTTGAATACTTTAAAGAATTGATTTTACACTTTTAAAAGTGAAAATTTGATGAATTTGAAGAACTTAAAAGCATACTAAATATAATTTTCTGAATGTCTGTTTGATATCGAACAAATGCCATCAAAGTAGTCAAGATCCTCCGTTTTTTCCTTGGATTACATATATTTCCAATTTCCAAATCAAAATCTTTAAATTTAAACATTTCTTTTTCAAATTCAAATAATGCTAGCGATTTTTTTTCTAATTCGTGCTTGCCACTCAACATCAATTTAATTCAATCCATCTCTATTCTATAACTTAATTTTCGCTTAACTGATTTTCGTTTAAAGAAAATCCCACTATCACCTACTGCTCATGCCATTAAAGTGTCTGCAAGAAATCCTTTTGTAGAAAACTCAATTTTCATTTAAAAAGCAACACAGCACAGCACAATATGAAACCAAGAGGCTTAAAGTATATGCAACCAACGTAGTGAATGCTCTGCATGAAGGTAAAAGCAAAGTGAAAGTAAGCGCACAATTTCCGTGCTTTTAACGTAGCACACAGATAAATTTAAATACTCACACCCAAACACACACAGAGAACAGAACATTATGTTTTCACACTAATATCTTAATTGCATGGCAAAAGAAAAAAGCACGCCTTGGTCAAAGCTGTGCTCAAGGAAGCGTTTACTTTATGACGGCAGCGCCTGTTAAGAAAACTGGAGCAGCACAAGCAACATGACATGCATTTCATGCTTGACTCAACAGACAAAACGATAATGGCAGCAGAGAGCCAGCCAGCCAGCCGGTATCCCCAACTGGTTACACAGAAACACAAATGAATGTCAGTTTTGCATTTCTTAAGTATTGTTGTTGTTGGCACAAATGCACCAACCACGGAGCAACATCGTCGTCACAATCAAGATAAGACTTCGATGGATTGCAATGGCGTTTGTTGGCACAAACACCGCCAGTTGCAGATGCAAGAGGTGACTTAAATGGAATTAAATAACATTTTCTCTTTACGTCTGGTTGAGTGGGAAAGTTTTCGTGCTTTTCATTTGGAAAATTATGTTTTGGCTTAAAATTTTCGAGTTTGTTTTTGAAAGACCTTGGAGTTTTCTTGCAGCGTTTCTTTGTTTGTATTCTTATAATCAGCAATGGTTGCGCAATTCGATGGGAAATTTAAGTGTTAAACTCAATTTCGATCGAAAAATAGTTCTTGTTTCTACTACAATAAGAACCGAGACTATCGTGTAAATGTTAATGCTAATGCGAATGCTAATGCTAATGCTAATGCTAATGCTAATGCTAAAGCTAATGCTAATGCTAATGCTAATGCCAATGCCAATGCCAATGCCAATGCCAATGCCAATGCCAATGCTAATGCCAATGCCAATGCCTATGCCAATGCCAATGCCAATGCCAATGCCAATGCCAATGCTAATGCTAATGCTAATGCTAATGCTAATGCTAATGCTAATGCTAATGATAATGCTAATGCTAATGCAAATGCTAATGCTAATGCTAATGCTAATGCTAATGCTTATGCTAATGCTAATGCTAATGCTAATGCTAATGCTAATGCTAATGCTAATGCTAATGCTAATGCTAATGCTAATGCTAATGCTAATGCTAATGCTAATGCTAATGCTAATGCTAATGCTAATGCTAATGCTAATGCTAATGCTAATGCTAATGCTAATGCTAATGCTAATGCTAATGCTAATGCTAATGCTAATGCTAATGCTAGTGCTAGTGCTAATGCTAATGCTAAGCTAATTCTAATGCTAATGCTAATGCTAATGCTAACGCTAATGCTAATGCTAATGCTAATGCTAATGCAAATGCTAATGCTAATGCTAATGCCAATGCTAATGCTAATGCTAATGCTAATGCTAATGCTAATGCTAATGCTAATGCTAATGCTAATGCTAATGCTAATGCGAATGCTAATGCTAATGCTAATGCTAATGCTAATGCTAATGCTAATGCTAATGCTAATGCTAATGCTAATGCTAATGCTAATGCTAATGCTAATGCTAATGCTAATGCTAATGCTAATGCTAATGCTAATGCTAATGCTAATGCTAATGCTAATGCTAATGCTAATGCTTATGCTTATGCTAATGCTAATGCTAGTGCTAATGCTAATGCTAATGCTAATGCTAATGCTAATGCTAGTGCTAATGCTAATGCTAATGCTAATGCTAATGCTAATGCTAAAGCTAATGCTAATGCTGATGCTAATGCTAATGCTAATGCTAATTCTAATGCTAATGCTAATGCTAATGCTAATGCTAATGCTAATGCTAATGCTAATGCTAATGCTAATGCTAATGCTGATGCTAATGCTAATGCTTATGCTTATGCTTACGCTTATGCTTATACTTATGCTAATGCTAATGCTAATGCTGATGCTAATGCTAATGCTTATGCTTATGCTTACGCTTATGCTTATACTTATGCTTATGCTTATGCTTATGCTTATGCTTATGCTTATGCTTATGCTTATGCTAATGCTAATGCTAATGCTGATGCTAATGCTAATGCTAATGCTAATGCTAATGCTAATGCTAATGCTAATGCTAATGCTAATGCTAATGCTAATGCTATTGCTAATGAAAATGAAAATGCTAATGCTAGTGCTAATGCTAGTGCTAATGCTAATGCTAATACTAATACTAATGCTAATGCTAATGCTAATGCTAATGCTAATGCTAATGCTAATGCTAATGCTAATGCTAATGCTAATGCTAATGCTAATGCTAATGCTAATGCTAATGCTAATGCTAATGCTAATGCTAATGCTAATGCTAATGCTAATGCTAATGCTAATGCTAATGCTAATGCTAATGCTAATGCTAATGCTAATGCTAATGCTAATGCTAATGCTAATGCTAATGCTAATGCTAATGCTAATGCTAATGCTAATGCTAATGCTAATGCTAATGCTAATGCTAATGCTAATGCTAATGCTAATGCTAATGCTAATGCCAATGCTAATGCTAATGCGAATGCTCATGCTACTACTAATGATATTACAATGCTTTTAGTTGATGAAATGAATAAATCAAAGATCAAATAACTTCTGAACTGCTTAGAGCATTCCCTTTTATATAAGACAAAATTCTACAGGCTGGAACAAGGAACGATAGTCAGAATATTGGCTTAGAAGTAAATATACGAGTAATTACCAAAAAATTTCTTTCCTTTTGGAATACTAATTTTGTGTCATCCAGATCTTAACTTTATATTTTCTTGCGAATGGTAGTTGCTATTTTTCGATGGATTACCATATAAATCGTGGCCTTTATATAAATAACTAGAATTTTGTTCTAGAATTTCTTACAGGTTTTTCTCACTAAGCCCAAGTCTTCTGTTTATGGACTATAACCAATCAATTGCTTATCTCATTTAAAAATTAACACATTATTTTCCTCTTAGCTTCCAGCCCATTTTTCTAATAAATTCCTAATGTTTTTGATGTTGCACATTTCTTCGTGGTATAAAATATTTGTTCCGTTAACTTAACCGCAAAACACATTTTCGTTTACCATAAACATTTTCCTAGAACTACACTTATGTTTGTGCCAATACATTTGCACTGAGGCATGCAAACAAACAGATACATGTGTATGCATGTGTAAATTAAAGTCTGCGTTTGTTAAGTGCAATTTCAATACATCAGCTATAAACTTGTTGTGTGCATGTGTGTTCGCATGTTGACTCCAATTTATCCATATCTATTGCATTTTGAAAGGCGGTATGATGCTTCCGTTCGATACAGAAATCCGCAGTTAAAAGCACGCAAGAATTTTAATGCTTCCGGTTTTTCATTCTCTAAAAAGTTGTAAACTTTATGCTTCCATACTGAGAATGGAAGTAATGTTATAACGAAGTAATGTTGCAATTCTAAATATAATATTGCAGTATGATAGTGCGCGAAAATTTGCCAAAAGCATTTTCATAGTTTTGTTAAACTTTTGTTATTCAAATATAGTGAAACATTTTATAATTTCTGAGTGAAACAGTTGAATCCTTATTAATCGAAATATACTAATAGTATATGAATTGAGTATTAATTCGATTTGTATGAAGTAAAACAAATTCACCGATACACCGACTCAAATGTTAGAAGGACACTTCAAATCTATGTCGGCATCATTTTTATTATCGTTCTGAGAAAAACCTGAGGAGCACTTTTGATTTCCTTAAGGCCCATATTGGCAAAAAAAGAGATACGTTTTCTTCTTCACAGAATGGATACCCAAATATGCTTGAAAAATAAAGATTATGTTCTTGCAAGCGTTTTTGGGTTAAGAAAAAGAAACCCAAAATCTCGAATGCCGAATTGCAACAAGATGCCCATAATAAATCTACGTGGTCGAGAGTTCAAACAATCTTTGGAAACCACACATTATAATTTTTGCCAAGTCCTTGATCCATAAAACTGTTGTAGACGTGATAAGTTACTAAGTTAGGGCAGGTTATTCAAGATACGGAAAAGTGGTTCAGAGATACCAAAGCCATTATGATTGATTTGTGAACCAAAAACCTTTCTGTGAGGGAATCATTTTTTTCTGAGCCGCAATATTTGGACTACCATCTAGAGCAGTGATAACCAAACTCAATACTAGCGCATTTGGTCAATGTATAAAAGCTCATTGAAAGCTTTTATACTTTGCATAAGCTGCAAGTAAGTGACGCAGATCTGCACAACTACTGACAAAGTTGAAAGCTTATCTGTGAGTGAATACGTATACGGAAAGCTTTTAAGCACAAAAGCTCAAGTGCCCGTGGGCATAAACTTTGGATTTCACTGATCTAGAGTTAAAAAACTTTGGGAGCTGAATAGTTCATGGAATAAACCATATTCTCTTGAAGTCCTTACCAAAACTACAAGGGCAAAATGGCTTGTATGGTATTATTTTTACTATATTGAGTCTAAACAACCATTTCTGTACAAAAGTTTTAAAACATTTTTTATTTAGTTTTAAATGTCCACAAATAGGCATTTTCCAGGTGGCAAACGTGACCGTCGCACACATATAAAATGCAGAAAAAAATAGAACTTTAGACTATAGTTCTTAGGTAGAACTTTAATTCGTGCCAACGTTAATAGCAGGCGAGGTCTCTTTCCAAGATACACGCAAAAAAAGACACAAAACGTGATAAAAATATAAGTTTTCGTGCCTATTCAAAGAAAGTCAGAATTCAGCAAAACAAGTCAGAATTTTGTAGTGTGACTAATTTTACAATCTTATACAATAATATTACTTCATAATGCATGATGATTGATTCAAATATCTTCTGTATCTTTCTTTTTTCTTATCATAATCTAAATCGATACGTGACATTATGAACGTACCATTTTTTTATTATGATTCAATCGGGTTATGATTTGCATATTTTTGTACATTTAGTTTATAACGTAAGGTTGATTTAAGCCAAATTCAGTTTTAGGAGCGAAAAAAACTTGCACTCTGTTCTGGTGGTAATTAAGAAATTTGCTTATCTGACAACTGCAACACTTTTATGGCGTTTTTACGCATTATTCTTACGTTTTAACGATTAGTTGTCTTTGGTGACCCTTATTGAAATTTTTTGTAAAATATTTTTGTAGAACACTTTAACCCATTATATCCAAATCATTTTGAAAAAAGGGTCAAAAACATAAAACAGGATATAATGGGTTAATGTGTTTTAAAAAAAATGCTGCTTGTATGATTTTATTGTGACCTCGGGACTACAAGATTTATCCACAAAAATAGCTTAAGAATTTCACAGTTGATTGAAATTTGAAAAAATACGTCCATTTTGAGCTGAAAATGTCGAATGAGACCAACTTAAAATGGATTGAATTTTTATTTTCTGTAGTAGATTCTTTTTTTTCATCATGGTAAATGGATTTATGCGTAAATTGCTTGAATAAGTAAAATTGAAAAGTTTCTTTAAGATAATATCATAAAATGATAATGATAACTTTTAATATTTTGGTCATGGTGGACGTTTTGGCGGATATGCCGATATGTTGTTTATGTATAAAAATTCATATCTTTTTCGTTGTTGTTATTGCTAAGTTGTTTTATCTTTCCGATCTGCTAAAACTTTGGAGAAACAACAAAATATCAGCAAATATTTGAATAGGAAAACTTATGTCCATAAATGTGGACAAAAGTTCCTTCGAATCAACCATATCTTGGACTTACAATCAAAAGATTTTGAATGCAACACATACCCAAACAAAGAATTTTCTGATGAAAACACAATTTAATACCTTTAGTAAGGCTGTATAAAAATGTATTTGCCCCAATTAAAACAAGTCGCTTGATAATTTTGCAATTTTACCTGGGTTACCGGACATAATCCCAACGGACATAATCCCCATTTCGTAAATGGGGTTTATGTCCGAAAATTTTTCGGTCATAATCCCCATTTTGGCCATGGGGGTTATGTCCGCAAATTTTTCGGACATAATCCCAATGGGGGTTATGTCCGGAAAATTTAATTAAGATTGAACAAAATTTTTGCAATAATCCATTTATAAAATTTATATAGAGTTGGATGTTATAGACTGATACGCGGCCGAAGGCCGCCGCGAAGCCGGTGTTGGATTTTTGGGAGTTTTAAATCATGAGCTGCGGCCGCAGGCCGCCCACTTACCCCTACCCTTATGTAAAATTACTGTGGAATTTTTGGGAGTTGTAAATCATGAGCTGCTTCTGTTGTCAATAACAAAATATCGTTATGGGGACTATGTCCGTTTTTTCCTGGGGATTATGTCCGAAACACTTGCGGACATAATCCCCATTGAAAAAATGGGGATTATGTCCGAATAACTTGCGGACATAATCCCCATATCGTGAATGGGGATTATGTCCGTGGGGATTATGTCACGGCACCTTTTACCTGCATAACATGACGTATGACTTACCAAAATCAAAAGTACACTTTATGGTGAAAGCTTTTCTGTTTACATATTTTAATTTTTTTTTCTGCTTAGAGATCAATTTTAATCACTTTGCTTTAAAAATAAATCACAAATAAAAAATAACCCACAAATCCTTAAACCTTTGACTGCTGTAAGAACCTTAAGATTGATTGCTTTCGCTAATGGAAAAATCTGCTTTACTTTTTAAAATGAATTTTCCTTTTTTTTTTGTTTTTTTTTTTTGTTGCTTACCTCTGCTGTGTTTGACGATAACGTCGTGCATTAACGTGTTATTGCACACACACAAATTCATAAGTGTGTTGGTAAGGAAAAAGTTTGTTTTTATGTGTCTGTGTGACCTTATGTTTAATAAATGTTAAAACTTTATATGGCAACAACAATTGAAAGGATACAAAAAAAAAATACGAAAAAAACACTCTCAGGACAAAATGTCATTCTGCAGACGACGTATCAATTCCGGAACAAATTGTTAGAGGCGTACGCACTATGCTGTACAGTGTACACTTACTTGCATGCGACATTTGACGCATGTATCTTAGTCATGTGGACATGTGACATTTATGTATGTTACATATTTATGTGGGTAAAAAATGTTATTTACTTCACATTGTTAAAAATCTCTTTGTTATTTGTAACAATTGTGCGCTTTTTTTCAAATATTTGCGTTATTTAAAGTTTGAAAAACCTGTCATGGCAAATATTTGTTCACTAATTGCTATAGTCCTGTCAAATAAAAAAATTCATGTTAGAAAGCTGAATTCTTAAAAAAACCTTATTTTTGACGTACTTAAAATAACAACACGCATATATTCACGATCCGGTGTGTCAAAATATTCAGCGTCCAAGGACTGTTTTTTACAAAAACTTTGCCAATGGTTCCTTTAACAGACAAATGTTGGTAGACAATTTAGTAGCCTAAAAGATAAAATACACAAAATGTTTTAAGTGTTTTTTTGTACGAATCATTGTCTCCTTAGAAATATACCGACTTCGAAAAAAGTGACGTATAAATGTCCCGTGTTAGTTCAAATTTCTTAAGTTGTGATATCTCTCGAAAGATCACTTGTACAAAAATGATAAGATTTGTAGAATCGAATCGAAATTCGATTTGAACAAAACATACAAAAAAAAAACGGGTGGCAACTCTGAAAATTTTTCTAGGTACAATTTCAGAAAAAATCAGGTCCGAAACAAAAAATTTCAATTTAGTCAAAAAATAAATAAATCAAGATTATGGAAAATAACAATGGCAACCCTAAAAATTTATATCAGGATTATAAAAAGATTTTTTAAAGGTTTTAAGACAAAATTCTAATTATTTTTAAATAAATAGTTTAAGCAAGACTAACGGTGGCAACACCGAAAGTTTTGTAAAATTTTAAAAAAGTTTATCAGAGCGTTTCTGAAACCAAAAATCAGAATTTAGTCAAAAACAAGTAAGAACTATATAAGATTTTCGAAAATAACCGGCTGGCAACCCTAAAAATTTGTGTTGGATTTTTAAAAAGTTTATGTTATTGTTGTAAGTCTTAATTCTAGTATTAATTTTTTAAATAAATAGTCTAAGCAAAACTAATCGGAGAGTGACGAAATGTTGCATAAAACAACGGAGAATGATGAAACGGAGAATGACGAGGTGTTGCAAAAACAGTAATATCACGATGAAAATATCAATATAAAAAGTTGAAACTGGTGGATAGTCCCTCTAAGTGTTTATTGATTTAATTATATAAACATAAAATAATATGTTTAGTAATATAAAAAAAAAAATTTACGCGGAGAATGATGCACGCTTGCGTTCTTTACAAAACTTAAAAAAAACACACGAACATCGAAAAACCAAAACTGACTGAGCTGAAAATACACTGAATCTCCTCTTTCTCTTTACTTTCAGTTCTCTATTTACTCAGTATTTCAAAAATTTACAGTTAGAATAAGAAAACCTGAGCAGAGATAGTCTTCTATGTATGTCAAGTCTATATAAAAAAAAAAATGTTCGAAGAGTTAAAGCAGTGGCTGAAATACATATACTTATATACAAACAATATCGTATAAGTTTTTTTTTTTGGAAAATAACGTAACATGCGAAACGGGTAAATTAAGTGCACTAGGAAGCGGTTAGGGACAGGACGGAGAATGAGTTTAAACACTTTATGTTATAATTTCACAGTGAAGTACTAAAAACTATTTTTTTAAGCTATTCGTATAGAAGCTCTGGTTGAGTATCTGTATTAAATAGTTAAAACATCAAATTTTAAATTTAAACATAGTGTATAAATGTATATACAGGTTTGTTGGTAAATGGAACATCTACCAATGGTTTTTTTTGTATGTTTGATATGTTGGTTTAATAGATGGTGCATCTATTAAACCTGCGACGAATTAATGAATATGATTAATTCCGTTGAGTTATTTTTGATTAACTGACTTTATTAAAATTAAATTTATCGTATATATAGCTTATAAGTTAACAATAATACTTAAAGAACAACAACAGTAAAAGTAAAGGTTAGAATTGCTGACAGCAGCAATAAAATAAAAGCAAAAATTAAAATATGAATTTTGCAGCGCATGTGGTAACATGAACCGGGTTTTAGTTACCGAACAAATTTCATGAGAACCAAATGCAAAATCAATTTCCATGCAAACAAAATTTGTCCATAGTAAGCAAATTTTTATGGGAAACAAATTTTCAGCAGTAAGCAAATACCAAATTTATTTCCATGAGAAATAAATTCTTGCAACTGTTGGTCACGTTGAGTGACACTATTTTGTACTAAGGTGACCATGCATGTTCAAGTGATCATATGTGACCATATGGATACTGAACATACTGCCCGCCTTGAATTAAAAAATTCAAATTATGTTTTCCTTTACCCGCTGTAAATTTATAGAATTTAAGAATCGCTGCAGAATTCATGTTGTTTACATCTATTCTTTTATAAGCATACACATCTTCAAGATAAAAGTTTATGTTTGTAATTTAAGCCTTTGCTGATCATGCACAAATTTCTTGAATTGAAAAATTTTAAATGTAAATCTCATTCTTATTGAAACACTCTTATGAGTAAGAACAGTCAAATCGTGTTGAATTAAAATTAAGATTAAATTGAATTTGAAACAATTGGATTTATCCTCCTATTTACTGAGTAAGTATCTGAAGTTATTGTCTTAAATTAGATTATTCTTCGCCTCTGTTGCAGGTACTTCAACACGCCGTATCTTGCAGTGTTTGTAGTTGCATAAACCCATTGATTCGGCCCATCTAGTTGGTACCATAAGATTGTTTCGTCCATTAGGTATAGTTTGCATCTAGGGTTGGCTTCGTTGTTTATTAGGTCTAATTCACATTTGCTGACTTCAGATGATTTGTGATATGTGGCTTGAATGTTGAAGCACAATAACTCGTTTTCGGCTACAACTCCATGGACCTCAATAAGTTTGTAGACTTCTAGAATGTTGTTTTGATGAATAGGGAGTTGTAAGTGCGGTGGGAGATGCGCCTTCACCTTCATAATTTCACTTGACAATTGCTTTGGTGTAAGCAGTAGGGGATTTATTTTTCCATGGTGGCTGTCGATCAGTACGTCCATGATTGATGCGTGTGTTCGCTGCAAATTAGATACCATGATAAACATTTGAACGGATAGTGTGAGGATGAGAATTTTGTTGTTTGACACCTCTGTATCACGGCCATGAAGCAAGTCATCAATTTGTTTGTCGATTTCGTCGAATTTTCTTTGAATATCTAATTGACTTGCTTTAAAAATGTTAATGGTTGAATCGATTAATGAAGTTTGATTTTTTAGCAGCCGTTCAAGATGGTCATAATTTTTGTGCAGGGCTGCTATGGTTTCTGACATCTTTGTTGCGTAGTTTGAATCAAGGACTCCAAAAAGCGAATTGGCAACGTTACCAATTACGTCCATAGCACCTCTCCTTGATCTTTTGACTGAAAGGATGCTTATTTCTGCTTCCAGCCCTTCTTTGACATGATCAAAAAAATCAATCAAATATGTGCACATTGTTTCATTTGTTGTTTTGTCACATAGTTTTTGCAAGGTATGTGTTCCATCACTCAGGATGTCTAACTCATCTCGATACGGGCCGAGATCATAGTAGACGATCATCTTCCAGCTAGTTGTTACTAGCTTTACTGCACCCAGTTGCTCAAAATATATCCCTGGTTTTGCGCTGAACTGCGTTATGTTGATTGGATTGCACAAAACAAGTGGCAACAGTAACAAAGCAAATAAGCTAAGTCCTAGGCCAGGTTGAATACGCTGGAGTTTTCTGGGGATAGTTTCCTGACTTATTGGTACCGTCTTTTTTAAACGGTTTAACGGGATGCTCACGATTAAGGAAACTGGTGAATCTGGTTGTTTATTGTTCTTCTCGACAACATCATCACGCGAGTTGTCTGCTGCATTATCTTCTGGAAAAAGTGGAGCTAATTTGTGTATGGGTCGCTGTCGTATTCCATCCATAGTTTTGACGTCACACACTCGAACTGCTCCATCATCTCCCTTATAGACCTTGATGATTCTACCAAGCGGCCATTGTAGAACCGGACGACTATCATCTTTTATAATGACCATAGTGTCGGGCTTAATCAAAGTTATTGGTCCTTTCCATTTGTGCCGTTGTTGAAGTTCACTCAAGTATTCAGTAGACCAGCGTTGCCAAAAACTGTGTTTGAGACTTGAGACTTCTTGCCATCGCGCTGACAGTTTGGCCGTTGATGGCCTTGAACAAGCATCCACATTTGAAGTTAGTGGCTCCCCTATTAAAAAGTGACCAGGAGTGAGTGCTGATAAATCATTCGGATTTGATGACATTGGAGTGATTGGTCTTGAATTAAGCATCGCTTCGATTTCAATTACCACAGTGTTCAACTCTTCAAATGTCATTGATGCTTCGGACAGTCTTGGCACTAATAGTTTTTTGGCGGACTTTACCGCTGCTTCCCACAGTCCTCCAAAATGTGGTGAACGTGGTGGAATGAACCGAAAGTCGATTCCTTTTTCACTGCATGCTCTGATGATTGAATTTGATGCAGAATCTGAATATATTGAGCTTGTTAGCTCCTCCAGTTGATTTTTTGCTCCAACAAAATTTGTAGCATTATCGCAGAATATTGTTTTGCAATGTCCTCTGCGTGAAATGAACCTTTTCAAGGCTCCAATGAAGGCATCTGTAGTTAGATCCGTTACTAATTCCAAATGGACTGCTTTTGTTGCGAAGCAGCAAAATACTGCTATGTAAGACCTTTGTGGTGGTTTTCCTCGTGTCTTGAAATGCACTTTAAGTGGCCCGCAATAATCTATGCCACAATGAATGAATGGTCGTGCTGGTTCCACTCGTAACGTTGGTAGGCTGCCCATAATCTGTTTGTATAATATTGGCCTTGAACGCGTGCACCTTACACAATGTTGAACTACGGATCTTGTTAAGTTTTTGCCATTAAGCGGCCAAAACCTTTGTTTTAGTTGAGCTAGCAATGCTAGGGGGCCACAATGATAATTTTCTTTGTGAATTTTTTCTGCTAACAACCTTACGATTGAATTATTGGCTGGTAGGATCATTTGATGTTTTGTATCATATTCTTGAGTAGATAAACATAATCTTCCTCCCACTCGAATTATTCCTTCTTCATCTAAGAATGGGGTTAATGAAGCTAAATTATTTGATTTGGGTACAAATTTATCCTTAATTAGGATTTTTATTAACTCCCGAAAATCTGACGACTGGATTTGACGTATAATGATCTTGAGAGCTGCGTCTAATTCCATGGGAGTGAGCTGAATGTGTTCTGATCTCGAGCGTTTTGGTCGCTTTGAATTTCTTATAAATCTTAGAATATATCCTAGCACTCGTTGTATATGTAAAAATGAATTTTTTGAAGCTATTGCATATATCCATGGTTGCCCTTCACATGATTGTTGCGTTATTAGAGTGACAACTGAATTGTTGTCTTCGATGGTTAATTCCCTTTTAAAGGGAGCTGGCCACAGCGACTTGTGTTGGTATAAAAACATTGGGCCATATAACCATATGTTGCTGTATGAAAATTCTCGTGGTTTGAGTCCTCTTGATAGAACATCCGCAGGATTTTGTTTTGATGGTACGTGCCGCCATTGATCAGCCATGGTTAAGCGAAGAATTTTAACGATGCGATGAGCAACATAAATTGGCAGCTTGCCAGGGTGATTGTGTATCCAGGACAGTACAATTTGAGAATCAGTCCAAAAGTATGATGCTTTATTCTGATAACCTAGGTCAAGCTTCACCCTTGCCATGAGTTCTGCTGCTAAAAGGGCTGCACATAGCTCCAGGCGTGGTATTGTTTGGAGTTTGATTGGGGCTACTCTTGATTTGGAGCAAAGAAGATTCAATTTGATTGTTTTATCCTTTAGTGTAGTTTTGATGTATACAGCCGCTCCATAAGCTCTTTCTGAAGCGTCAGAAAATGCATGTAGTTCTACGTTTTCGAAACCTTGACTTCCAAATACATGTCTTGAGACCTTAACATTGTCTAAAGCTGTTAAGTCCATTCTATAGGATGTCCATTGCCTTTGAATTTCTGCTGGTAGCTCTTCATCCCAGTCGAGTTTTAATTGCCATACATTCTGTAACTGCATTTTTCCTCTTACTAGAACTGGACCGATAAGCCCAAGTGGATCGTATATGTGTGCTAAATCAGAACTCATCGTTCGTTTTGTTATTTTGTTATGTTCTTGGACATTGGCCTTAAAGCAGAACATATCAGACTTTGGTAGCCATAATAAACCCAAAGTCTTGGTAGATTGATTACTTTGAGAGTTGAAGTGGAGATCAACCTCTTTATCTTCAGGTGCGATTCCACGTAAAAGTCTGTGGTCATTAGCACACCATTTTTTGAGCTTCATTCCTGCTCCGTTGAGCATAGTTATCAATTGCTGTTGAATTTCTAATGCCTCATGTATTGTGTCTGCTCCAATCAGCCCATCATCCACATAAAAATCATTTTTTAGAGACTTGGCTCCATAGGGAAATTGGCCTTGGTGCTCCTCTGTGTTGTGTGTTGATCACACGCTGTTATAAATATTCATTGCCTACCGTTAGGGATTCGATGTTATTCATACTCAACTCAGTACTAAGGCTATACTCGTGATAGTTTTAGTACTGCCAGAGAAATAACAGCTAGCATACCTTTAGGAGCTGCTAGTAAAGAACGGTAAGCAAAAGAGTTAAAGAACAGCGGGTTCAACGCGGAAGCAATCTGACCCCTATATCATAGATACGTGACTTTATTGGGCACGTCAATAAAGCCAAGTAAGATATATTTCGCAATACTGCGAAATAGTACGTAAACAGATAATGTAAGTTGTAACCATACATGTATGTAGCTAGAGGCATCTGTAAACCTCTAGCTGGTAAGTAATTTGAAAATAAAGAATCAGTTAGTGATCGGAGTTAAAACAGTCGACAAGTGTTTCATTTGAATCGGAGTTAGGTGTGCAAAGATCCCGAACAAACAACGCCGTAACCAGTGTGAGCAGCAGCAAAGAGAAGTGGGAGCGGCAGCGGAGCAGCGGAACCAAGGGTAAGTAGCCTTAACCGAATTTAACACTATCGTTTCTTTTGTTTCATCTCTAGGTAAACAGCTCAGCTGTATTTCCCCTCGCAAGGGAAATATAGCAGCAACATTTTGGCGCAGCCGGTAGTCCGAGCCAGGACTACGCATCGAGGGAAGCGGAATTGAAAAAGTGAGATCAACGTTGGAACTAATAATTCGTGGAAAGTGGTGAGTATTTTTAATTAAAAAACCTTAGAAAGTCTTAGTCTACTTTGCTTTAATTTATTGCAAGTGCTAAGCCAGCTAGTAGCGGTTTCAATATCGCACAGCTGTTCAGGATCAGGTAGGGCCTAATTCTATTAAGCGATTATAAATTTCGTTACATTTTGTGTGAAAAGTGAGGGAAAGTGTCCATGAGAGTAGGAAAGGAAACAAATTTTAGGGAAATCTTTGTTAGGTTACAGTCGTTTCGGGACTGAGTGTTCTTGTTTTAAAAAAAAAAAATTTGTGGAAAATTATTAATATTAATAATTTGTGTTTTTGGGAAAAAAAAAGGGAGAAAATTTTTCATAACTGGGAATTGTTAAAAAAAAATTTAGTAAATTAAAATTTTAATTTTTGTTCACCGATAGACTGGCTTCCCCCACCCGTGGTAAGAAGTCAGTTGTGCGATATCGGTTTCGTTTTCGTGGAAAAATAATCGGTGAAAAATTTCTGGAGTTTGCTCTTGTGGTTTTCGTGCTGGGTTGGCTGAGACCTTTGGTATAATCGAGTACCAAGGGCTTGGGAACCTTGTTAAGGAAACTAAGAGGAGTGAAATCCTGGTAATTTTTACAACCGAAGTAGTTCAATTCTTTTGTTCGAACGGTTTACAAACTTTGAAGCCACTTTGCAAGGGGCTGGTGTTTGTAAAGCTTTCGTTGAAGTTTTGAGCTCGAAATCGGAAAATCCTGCTGGTTTAGTTTTGGGTTCCTGGGAATTATTTTCAAGTAATTCCATGGTTCCGTTTCGATCAGTAGGATTAAGCGGGAATTAGCGGAAATAATTGAGGAAAATTTCTTTTGAAAATTTATTTCTTTCTTTACGAAGGGAAAAATTTCGTATTCAGTTCTTTTCATACCAGCAACTAAAAGCTGGTATATGCAAAATAAAACGTTTCGTTTATTGTTGCGCAGGTCGTGGTTTCACTTATTCAAAGGGAAAAAAAATATATGTGAATAGAACTTTGCGTTGTGGTTCATATGAACTGTTTTTGCAATTGTAGTTGCAATTTTTGATTTTTGTTTTTGGTTTTAGCACAATTGGTTTTCGATTTCAATAAAACAGAAAATAAAAAGACAAAATTAAGTCATTTTTATTTGTCATATTTTTGGTTTGCGTTGGTAGCAAGGCCAATGCGTTATTTTGTTATTGGGATTGAAATTACTGCTAATTGTGTTGGTCATTTTTGTTTGCAGTGGGAAAAACTGTATTTGATAAAATTTGTAATATTTGTTAATGTTGTTAAAGGGTTTTTCTTTGGGTGAATTTCTGAAATATCAAGGACGGCAGATCAAGGCCGTGATTCAGTGTGCATTTGCGTTTTGGAAGTTGGAAAGATGAAACGGTTTTGATTGTTTAGTGTTATGAGTGAACTTGAGAAACTGAGAACTGATTACGGAAGGTTATTAAGTGAGATAGGGAATTTTAAAGAAAAGTTGTGGGAGTGTTTGAAGCTAGCTGCAGGGGATACGCAAAATTTTAGTGTTATTGAAGAAAGGGTTTACAGTTATAGGGATTTGTCGGAGGTAGAAGAAGCGGATAAGGTATTAGACGAAATAATTGGAATAACTGAGTCCGAGGTTAGGAGATTAGAAGATAAATCTAGAGATTGGGAGTCGGAGTTTAACGCTCTGAAGAAACGCTACGATCAACATTTGACTTTGTTACAGTTGAATGTGAGTCAAATTGAGGAGTTAGAGCAGGAAAATAGTAGTTTAGCGAATCAGTTGAACGTATCTTTTGGGGTATTTTCATCAGGCGTCAATTGGAAGTTTGGCGAAGGCGATTCCCAGGAACATACTGGAGTGCGGGGTCGCACGCATTCATTGAAAAGAAGAAGTGTGAGGCAGGAAGGGTTTGACAAGGTCAGGTCTAGTGCGAGTACGGAGCGGTCGGCTTTGGATAATAGTGTTAGACAGGCGGACGAAGCTAGTAGTAGTGGGATTTCTGGGAATCTCGCATTGGAAAGTGAGGTGTCGGGAAGTGTCCCAGGGAAGGTTAGTTGTGGGAATAAAGAAGCACGGTCTGGTTTGGATAGGAACGCCTTGGTCGTTGAGGTAAGAACAGGATCAAAGATGGTGGACGTGAAGAAATTGACTATGGCACAGAAGAAGCTTGAGAAACAGCTGGACAGTGTTATAGGTAATTATAAGAAGTCTTCATCAGTCAGAAAAACTGAAGAATATTTCGACAAAAGATTGGAGGAGCTAGAGGTTGTTTGGGAGAAAATAGTGAAGAATAATGAGGAATTAGAGGAAGCGGAGTCTTCGGAGAAGGATTGTGACTATTTCAAGCGGAAAGTGTTTCCTATCTTGGAATTATATTACAGCGCCCATAAGGACATCCTCACAAGTGATAGGGACAAATTAAAGGGTCAGTCTGGACAGCAGGAGACTGCGGGCTCAAGTGGGGGGCAAGCAAGTATTTCAGCGCGTGATTTGGACAGGGTTTCCAAGAAAGTTAGGGATCATGTGCCTCATTTCGGAGGGATAGATTCCCCCGCCTTGAAAACTGAGCTTCACAGGTTTATAGCGGCTTGTGAGTATGTCAAGCGATCGGTACTGCCGTCTGAGGAACCTGAGCTTATTGAAGTGGTTAAACTTCATATGTTTGGGGATGCGTTTGAGTTGGTGAAATCTGTAAGGTTTGACTCGCTGGAGGAGCTTTTAGGCCTTTTAAGAAGTACTTATGAGAAAGGGAAGTCTTTGCAACAGACGCAAAAGGATATCTCGAATGCCCGCCAGAGTTCTGGGGAGGACATTCGGGCGTTTGCGAGAAGGTTGGGCGTGCTTCAAGCATCGATCACAGACAGGATGAGCCAAAAATATGGCGCAAGTAACATTGATTCCATGGTTAGGGAAACGGAAGAAACTGTTTTGCTGGCTTTCAAGAGGGGATTAAAGAACATGTCCTTGAGGTTATCTTTAATGAGTAGCAGGGCGGAAACGCTTAGTGAGTTAGCGGAAGAAGCGGTAGCCACGGAGGAAATGCTATGCGGGGAAGACGAACTCACTGCTAGGATTAACAGTATCCAGGTCCAGGATAGGCTATGGCAGGACGCGTCTAGGGAGAGAGGTCGGACAAATTCGCGTTGGCAAAATAAGGACGACTCGGGGTACAGGGAGCCGAAGGATGGTCAGATAAGGACGAAATGTTCATTTTGTAGCAGGACTGGTCACACAAGGGACGACTGTTGGAAAAGGAAGAATACGCCATATTGCGCTGGGTGTGCGGAATATGGGCATGAAAAGAGCGATCGCTGTTCCAAGGATTCAGGATCGGCTCGTAAGGGGTCCTGGAAGGAGAATAATAAGCAAAATGGATCACAGATCCCTCAAAGGAAGGCAGGGGAAGCAGAAGGGAAAAACTCGACTGACAGGAAGGAATCAGAAAGTCGGGGAAAAAGTATAGAATGTTTTTGGTGCCACAAAAAGGGGCATATGGCCAAGGATTGTTACGCAAAGGCGAAACACAGCGCGGGAAACGCCAAGGGGCCCAACCGAGCCTAGTGGTTGGGGAACCCAAGAAGCAAAGCAAAATAATAATGAGTAAAAAGGATATGGGTGCAGAAAATCAAACGCAGGGTTCTGTTGTGGATGCGCACTCCGTATCGAGGAACGTGGTTGGAGGAAAGGTGAATTTGGATACAGTTAGTCAAACGCGGGTAACTGTTGTGGATACGTGTCCAAAATTCGGGGAAGGTGTTTTCCCTCGCAAGGGAAAATCTCCGAGTCTAAAGGGGGCAAGTAGTAGAAAGAGTGGGTTTGTCAAACAGAAAAGTTCTGGGAAAACAAGTACAGTTAATCAAACGCAGGTGGCTGTAGTGGATACGTGCTTGTTATCAGGACGAAATTGTGAAAATTTTGGAGAAAGGAATCCTCACCACGATAAGGGCGGCAGGATGAATGAAGTGGAGGTACTAGAGGATGTGAATAAAATAGAGGTGATGGCCCAGGACATAAAAGGAGCGGTCGGGAGGCCAGTTGAAGGGACGAGATCAAAGGAGCTAAATGTACAGGCTGTACGACCGGTGGCCCAGCCCACAGCGGATAAAGTGGGAACGGTCACTATAGAGTACGGTATGGGAAAATACCGTGAGTTACCTGTGGTAGTAGCTGAGCGGCCAGCAAGGATTGCGGCTGACGAAATTGCTGCGGGGTGTGCTGTGGATTTCAGCAGTAAAAATTTTTTGATTGGACTTTGTGAGGCTAAAAATGATGTGTTCATTGAGGTTCCATGCGAGGGTGCTAAAAATGGAAAACTCATTTTACTCGTGGATTCGGGGGCCGACGCAAGCTTGGTAAAGCAGGACTCAATGTTACAGCAGATAGTGTTGGACACGTCTGTGACAAAAGATTTGAGTGGAGCTTTTGGTGGTCAAATCACGACTTTAGGTGTGACCAATATTGTTCATAGGCATCAGACTGATCTGAGTTTATCGTTGCACGTTGTACCGTTAAATCGTGGGGTCCCTGCTGATGGAATAGTAGGTAGGGACAATTTGTGGAATCACTCCATAATTGATGCTATGAATAAAAAGTTGATTTTTTATAATGATCAAAGGAATGAGATATTCGCGTTTAAATTGAAGTCGCTGAATGAAATGGACGGCATTTCATGCAACACGTTGATAGCAGTGCAACCTCGAACTGCAAGAATAGTGCCTCTACGAGTAAAAACGAAGGAGGGAGAGATAGTAATTCACAAACAGGAACTCTCGCAGGGGGTTTATTTGGGTGAATCGTTGACTAAAGTGGAAAACGGGGTGGCGTACGCCACTGTGTTAAATGCTTCCGAAAAAGAGTATGTCTTCGATTCGATTAGTTGCCCAAAATTTTCCAACTATAAAGAGTATAAATTGGCCATGGATGGCACGATTAACATAGTTAGGGAGAAGGATTTCAAAGCAAGGATAAGTAAACTTTTCGAGTCGATTGATTTGGATCCGAACCTAAGCGTTGAGGAAAAAACCTCCATTGAGAATGTGTGTGGGTCTTTCCATGACATTTTCTTGCTAGAGGGGGATGCGTTATCATATACCCCGGTGTTGAGGCATGAAATCCCGACACCGGTGGGGCAGCCTCCGATCAACCAGAAACAGTACAGGTTGCCGCATTCACATAGGGATGAAATTAATAAGCAAGTGGGAAAGTTGCTGGATGATGGAATAATCGCTCCAAGCACCTCTCCATGGAATTCGCCACTTTTATTAGTACCCAAAAAGAGTGGAAAGGATGGAAATAAAAAATGGAGATTAGTGATAGATTTTAGGAAATTGAACGAGGCAACTATCAAACAAGTTTTTCCAATACCCAGGATTGATGAAATTCTTGATCAGCTGGGTCACAGCCGATATTTTTCTACCTTGGATTTAGCAAGTGGATACCATCAGGTGTTAATGGATGAAACGGATAGGGAGAAAACTGCGTTCAGCACAGGGCTGGGGCATTTTGAATTCACTAGAATGCCATTTGGTTTAACTGGAGCGCCAGCCACTTTTCAACGTATTATGAATCATATCCTCACAGGACTTCAAGGACTGGAGTGCTTTGTATATTTGGATGACATAGTAATCTATGGAAAGAATCTGCAAGAGCACGAGGATAGGTTACGTAAGGTTTTTACAGTGTTGAGGCGGCACAGTTTAAAACTAAACACCGAAAAATGTAACTTTTTGCGACGCGAAGTCGTGTATTTGGGACACAAGTGCTCGGAACTGGGTGCATTGCCAGATCCACAAAAAGTAGAGTGTGTGAAAAGCATTCCGGTGCCAAAGAATAGAAAGGACGTGCAGGCATTTTTGGGCCTTGTAAACTACTACCGAAAGTTCATCAAAGATACGGCAAGTATGGCGCTTCCAATAAACAAGCTGTTGAGGAAGGATGCCAAGTTTGAGTGGACACCCGAGTGCCAAAAATCGTTCGAGGATTTGAAAACAGCAATTATGTCACCACCCATCCTGGTGTATCCGGATTTCTCTAAGCAATTTTTGCTGACGACTGACGCCAGCAATGAAGCATTGGGGGCGATCCTGTCGCAGGGGAAAGTGGGTGAGGATAACCCCATAGCCTTTGCTAGTAGAGCGCTTAGCGACACGGAAAAAAGGTATTCAACCATAGAAAAAGAATTTCTTGCGATAGTATGGGCTGCGAAAAATTTTAGGGCCTATCTTCTAGGAAGACATTTCAAAATTTATACGGACCACCAGCCGCTACGTGGAATAGCGAATTTAAAGGACCAAACCTCACGGCTAGCGAGGTTTAGACATAAAATGTCAGAATATGACTTCGAAATTATATATAAGCCAGGGAAAGTGAATTTAAACGCAGACGCACTGAGCCGTCTGCCACAAGCGAATAAACAAATTACAGTGGTGCAGACGCGTTCCAAAGCCAAGGTCGTCGACCAAACAGGAGTGGGACAGCAAACTAGGGTGGATCCAGACACACCAGCGGAGGATATGGTGAAGAAGAATGTCACGATACTAGATGATCCCAAGGATATTGAAACAATACTCAGAGATTTCCACGACACTCCATTGGGAGGACATCAGGGTGCAGGCAAAACGTTTCTGCGGATTAGAAAGCAGTTCAGGTGGAAGGGTATGCAGAGAGACGTGAAGGAGTACGTAAAAAGGTGCACAAAATGCCAAATAAACAAAAGTTCAAAACTGACGAAAATGCCTATGGTCCTGACAGATACGCCTGAAGTACCTTTTAATAAGGTGTACATGGATATTGTGGGGCCGTTGCCCGAGTCGTCGTCCGGAAACAAATATATTCTAACTTTTCAGGACGATCACTCCAAATATATGGTGTGTGCGGCCATGGCCGATGCGGAGGCAAGCACAGTGGCTAGGCATTTTTACAGCGAGGTCATCGCCAGGTATAATGTTCCGAAGGTTTTGGTCACCGACAATGGTACCAATTTTGTTTCGAAGCTTTTTTCGGATACGTGCAAGTTGCTGGGTATCAAAAAGCTACATATAACCCCATATCATCCCCAGGCGAATGGCTCATTGGAAAGAAGTCATAGGCCTTTAGCAGAATACCTCAGAAGTTTCGTGAAGGAGGATGGTTCAAATTGGGATCAGTGGTTAGCGACGGCTATGCACGTGCATAATAACACAGTGCACACGTCAACGAAGCGAACACCGTTTGGCACTTTGTATGGTTTCGATAGGGAGTTACCAACCAATTTGAAGAGGAAATGTTCACCGGTCTACAACGCTGACGACCAAAATAAAGTTTTAAAATTTCAGATACAGAGAGCGCATGAAATCGTCAGAGACAACCAGAATAAAGCAAAGGAGCAAGCGAAGAAGCAGTACGACAGTTCGATAAACAAAGTCGTATTTAAAAAGGGCGATAAGGTTTTGATGAAAAATCAGACCAGGAAAAACAAGTTTTCCCCCATTTGGATCGGTCCCTTCGAGGTATCTGACGTAGGCGGGCCAGTGACAACGGAGATTGTCGTCAAGAGCAAACGCAAAAAGATACACAATAACCTACTAAAATTGTTCAATGCCTAAGCAACCATCCGCAGTATACTATGTTAACTTTACATATATATAAAAAAAAAAAAAGGGAATTAAAAGGGGGTTTTCCTTTCAAAGAACACAAACAGTTGATGTCACATAAACGAACATTACGTGAAAAAGAAATGTAGATAAATGAGCGAGAGTGCAGGTTTCGCATAAGTCTAAATGACTGGTACAGAGCGATCCTCCAAAAGTATTAAACGGGTAAATCCGGAAAATGCGGTAAAATCTTTGAATGCCACGTCTTTTTGGTAACGGGGGGTTTGAGCGTCGCCGACGTGCATTACTAAAAGTTTTCAGTTTCAATAAACTAACGGGAAATTGTTTTAATGCAAGAACAAGAAACATGCTAAGTGGCTGATAGAGTTTTTCGATTTACTGAAACGCTAATTATGAAATATATTACGGAGCATCAGGGTACTGCGTATTGTAAATAAATGAGTTACTAATAACTAATGTACTAACAGCTAACCACTAACAGAATTACTAATCTTTACTAACCAGCACGGTACACCCAACTCCGAGTAATATAAGCGAATGACGAAAGAGTCAGATACATAGTAGCGGAAAAATTATCAGCAAAATTGAATTGACAAATTCAAACAATTTCTAAAATGGTAATGAGAGGCCCAGGTGCCAGCGGGGTAATCGACATGGCAATTTAATTATTTAAAAATTAATATTGTAATTGAGTTGTGTATGAATTTACTTGCACAAAAATTGGAAAGAAACAGAGGAAAAGCCAAAATTAAACAAAAAATAAACGGAGTCGCGTTTAATGAATGGGTTACATTTATTTGGATTGTATTGTCGTTACACCAACAAAGTAAACAAAAATGAACAGAACAACTATGGGCAAATTTCGGTTTAATATGAAATACATAAGTGGGCAGAATAAAATATGGGAAAAATAAAAATACATTAATAACAAATGTAATTCAGAAGAATAAAATAAAAGGTGAAATAACATAAGCAACAGCACCGAGGTAGTTGCGAAAACATATGTAAAAATAGGGGATTGTAAAATTTTAAAATTAGGAATGGTTTTCATGATATCGAATAATCTTCAAGGAAAGTTGTAAGATATTGCAAAATGTAGAAAAGAGTAAATAAGAATACTTTTAAAGAAGTCTATTTTTATTTATAGGTAAAACGGTCAGAGTAGTTAAGACGAACTAAATTAATAACATATAGAGAGTTAGATAAATGAACTATGAAATAGTACAGAAATAGGGGAAAATGTCAAAGACTTTAGTACTATAGTAATTAGAATTGAGTAGAACATATTAAATTATAAGCTTGAATGTATGTAATAATAAAAGGAATAATAATAAAAATGAAAAAATGAAGAATTTAAGTAAAACAAAAACTCACGTTACCCATGGACGCGGGTAGATGAAGGTGGATGAAACCTGCTGGGGAAAAAGAAAGAATATTTAGTGGAAAATACATTTTAGAGAAAAAAAAAAAGGGGTAAAATTTCAGTAGATACTCATTCCTATGCATGGTCCAGGATGATCTGACGGTCTGTTGATATCTATTGAAAGAAAAGAAAACGAAACTTTCAAGGGCAGTCTTGGCAGTAGGAGAGGAACGGTACTTACAACATAATTGCATTTGACACAATCGTGCCCAAGTCCAGTTTGTATCCGAATTAGTAGAATGCACAAAGGACAAAGGTACACCCAAATTGCGATGTACAGCGGAGCAATCAGGGCATGTGAAAAGGCCATATGTGACGGAAGAACCAAGTGGGCGCCTTGGCACAGCAATCGAGGCGGAATCCATTTGCTGGCTGTGCACGTGGTCGACTGAAAACTGCATAGATTTATATTCTCACACTGATTTCAATGAAGTTAAATTTTTATGCAACACCGGAGATCTATTTCAACAAACAAATCTATTCAATTAAATCACTTTGGTTTGCTGGCCGATGAATAATACGTTGTTGCAAATTTATTTAATTTGGTACACTTTTGCCTTGTCGCCATTTTACAGTTCAACAGCAACATAAAAATGCAAACTTTTCTTTCTACACTGAACTTTTTCACAAATTAAAATATTTTACTTCAGCTGGATTTCTCCCTTTGATTAACCGTTTGCTTGCGGTCGATAGCCCGTAACCAAGTAAAATGCG